>QVOB01025017.1:0-17439 GCA_014839585.1 Pseudomyrmex concolor
ATTCTCCGTGTATAAAATTGTATGGACATTTTCGGCATATAAATTTGCATATTTATGTTAAGCTGTGTATAAGTATATATAATTATATAAAAAATTTTTACCGGAATGAGATGTAAAACCACACGTGAAAAAAAAGAAAATTAAAATGCTGTAATAAAATTATATATGATCATGATGATTAAAAAGAAGAAATTGTAGAGGAATACGTTTGATAAAGAGCAAGCAAAAACGGAAAGTGGCTGACATAGTAAATAAATTGTCTATTAAAAAGCAATGATCTTAGAATAAATCAAGGAGTCGTTCAACGAACCAAAAACGTCAGTACACATTTGTTAATAACATTAGTTAAGGTGCAATATATATACCTCAGTGCAACAAGTGGTTCGACGTCGTTCGCTCGTTTGAGCTTCATCCACGGATAAGGCTTGGACACATTAGTCAAGGAAACGTTGACGATTAAAAAGATACGTAATATCAATCGACATGTTAGCACATATATGTACACTGATCTGTGTGCCAAGTATAGCGACAGTCAAAAAAAAAAAAATAAAACAAAAACTGACTATCAGAAATCGAACAGAAAAAAAAGCAGGAAACTTCTGGTGCCCTTGACTTACGAAGTGAGCGAGTGGTCGCTTAGCTCGCGCGCTCGGTCAGAGCTTGGTGAGAGTTACCGCGTCACGTTGCTTGAAGTTACCTTGGGCGAAGTCCTGCCGATTATGGGCCTGAAGACCGCCACCGGGTGCACTGCTCCCGAACGGCGTCAAGCTCGTCCTTAACCACGAGCAGCCGACGACACCGGCGTACGCCTGTCTGTACTGTTTGTTCATGATCACGTAGATGATCGGGTTCACGCATGACGCGAAGTACAGGAGCAGATATCCCAGAACATGACATTCTGAAGTGATTAGAATATTTATTTAATTGAAAAAGTCATCGCAGTTTATTGTCGATTAATTTGCATCAACAGCTGCGGCGCCAAAGATGTTTCAATTATTTAAATTCTTATTTAACTAATAAATAATAAATTTCTCTTTACCGGGACATCTGACCTCCGTGTCAGCCACCTTCACAATAGTGATCGGTAGATAGCACGCGAGAAAGCTGAGGAAGATCGCCAGAACCATTTTCGTGATCCTCCACTCGCTGCGCTTCTGCTTGAGCTCGCGAATGTCCCGTCCGGGCGCGTGGGGCGACTTTATTGTCGGTCCGGCATGCTTCCGCATTCTCGATTCTGATCTGTGAACGTTAATCAGATTTTAAACGTTCCGATAAGACGATGGAAAACGTGTTAGATTTGCAAATTTCGTAAAATTACTTGTGCACCACCCAAAATATCCTGGCGTAACAACCAACAATTACCACGCAGGGTATCAGGAACCCCATTATGAAGAGGAACGTCTTGGGCGTGCGACCCTGTCGATCCTTGACGATCGAGCAGGTCCCCAGATTGGAGTCGTAGGCGAATTTACCTTGTAAGAAAAGTTGTGAGCAAATAATAAGCAATAACAAATAACAAAATATAAACATATCTGTATACATGTGTAGTTTATCAGTCGAAATTAAAAAAATCATTAATAAGATGTTAAATAATAAGACATGTTAATCAAGAGAGTTTACCCCACGCTGATAATAACGTAGGTATCAGAATCCCGTAAGAGAAGAACCAACAGAAGAGTATCATCGCGGCGATCCAGTATTTTTTATAAACTTTGTTGTATATGGCGTGATGCGCTATCATGATGTATCTGCAAATAGCGAATTGCATTTTTCTATGTCAATTTTTGTGCACATTATATTTTTAAAGCAAAATGAAATCAAAATTTGATAAAATGTGTAATATAAAATTGTTTTAGATTACATACTCGAGTTGAGAAGCGTAGAGTTAAATAAAGAATAAAAAGGAAACAAACACACCTGTTGATAGTAATAGCCGCGACGGACAAGAGGCTGACACCGACGTTTCCGTACCTCAAGAAGGGCACGATAACGCAGAAAAACCGTATGTCCGCCCAACTGGCATTGATAAATCTGATGGAATCGAACGGTAGCACCAGCAGGCAGAACACGAAGTCTGCTATGCACAAGCTATGCCATTGAGAGAAGGTTTTTTTTACATTAGAAATGATGTAATATATATTTGCATAAGATAATCGTGCGCGCAAAGCGTGTGACACGCACTGTCACGCTAACTCTTTTTAATGTACGTACATCAACTATTTTGCAAACTTGGATAAATTAATAATAATAGTAAGAAATTAATTTTTCTAATTTGACATTAATTTAAATTAATTCAATTTTTCTTTGACAGCATTTCCTTTGAGATTTTTCATCTTTGGGAAACGTCATGCGTTTCTTTTTTATGATAAGTTGTGATTATCTAATTGTGTTTATCTTGTTCGTTGCTGAAATTTAAATCTGAATCTCAATCTCTTGGTTTGAACAATTTGTTGACGATTAACAATTAATGACGATTAATTTGTTGACGATTCTTTGATTTCAATATTTTTTTCTTTGTTATTATGTTACTGTTGAAGAGAATCTTGTAAGATTCGAAACGCACTCAGACTCACAAATTTACAAATTACTGCAATAATTAACAGATTAAATTAAATACTTGACATCCAAGTCAATTTGCTCAAATTGACTTTTCAATATTATTCAATTTCTGTGCGATATCGAAAGCTGACGAATCATTTTACCGATTAATTTAAAAAATGTTTAATTGCGTTGTACCTTATAATAAAAGCTGCCGCGACGTTGCGAACTTTCGGGTATTTGCACAAAGCAACGATTGTCAAAAGATTACCGACTACACCAACGATCATAATAACGATCGCCACCAGTGCCGCGAAAATCCTCAGAGGCTTCGGAAATCTGCGAATAAACCGACACTCGTGAAACATTTCATTTTTTAAATATCAAATATAAACGTCGCGAGAGATATACGTTACCTCGACAGCTCTGAATCGACGATAGTTTGCGTAGCGTTGCCGGCAACTTGCGACAACCACGTGCTCGTGCCGTCCATCATTCCAGCCGTGCCGAAGGTGTCGAGGCTCTGATCCAACAATTCCATTTGTCCTCGATCGACCTCGAAGACCTGTCGACATTCGCAAAAGAACGGGGAAGAGTAGAATTACATATTCGACTTGCGTTCTTTTTATAAACGGATGACTAACGTCGCACGACGGACACCTTGTCACGTGTCAAAATCAACATTGAAATTAATATCTCGAGCTACCGTTATTCGTCTAAAAAGGAAAATATTCCTGCATTTTTGGAACTCGCAGGTTCAACAAAGGAAAAGTTACCGGAGTCTGTGTCATGAGAAGTGATGCGTATGTTCGATGATTAATTGCGGTCGCAAGTGCGTCTGTGATATACGTAATTGCGCCATTTATCGCAAAAGGGACAAACGTGGAAGTTCCATAAGGAGGAAAATATAATCTGAAATGTCGCGACGAAGCGGATGTGTTCCGAAGCGCAAGTTTCCTCTTACCGCGCGCGGATTACTTTGTCTCCTTTATTAAATTTCAAGAAGAAAACACAAGTGGCATATATTTGATTTATATTAGAACCGACCGTCGAATTGCTGAGATTCAAAAACTGAAGAACACGCGATTGCGACGCAATGACGCGTAGGACGTTTGACATCATGCAAATTCCGCGCGCGCGCGCAAGACGCATTAGAATAATTCGCCGTGGCGAAGAAAGAACACAAGAAGAACATGAGAATTCATTATTATTTATAGGCTCCGCACGCGACAAAGGGCAGCAAACGCGACGGAAATGAGTCGTCTGGCGGATTTATGCGGGACGCGCGACTTACATATCTTGCTAATTCTCTCCGATATCTTTTAACACGTCTTAACTGTCGACGTAAACACACACGACACTACACACATCAGCTCAAGCTATTTTTTTTCACGTATACATAGAGACAGTATCTCACTAACGTACATTTTAAATTATACAAAGAAGTAAATGTCGCTTAGCACACACTAATTATCGCCGCACATTGATAAGATTCAAACTCTTCGAGTAATTGACATTCCATCGAGGTTTATTTAAAATGCTTGTTTATATTCTTATAAAGATATTTGTCTAAAATGTTGACGTAGCGCGAGATAAGCAGTTCGTTAAAAAGAAACTCGACTAGCAACTAAATATTTAAATTATCAAATCGAGTTTGGTCGATTGCGAAAGATGAAACTTGCACGTGACATTTCGATCTTTGCATATCGGAATGTTTTGCGCGTATAAAAACTTATAAAAGTCGCAATTTTTTTCTCTCTCTCTCTCTTTGAAATTTTGCAGTTACAATTGCAGAAATAATACACATTTATTTGCATCGGAAATCGCGCGTAAAAGAACGGAATAGAACTGCGAAATTTTTATATTTATCGATCGGCGATCGTGCGATCTGTAGCGCGCGAACTTATGGTTGCGCAGGGTGCGCTGAATTTGGTAAAATGGAGTCAAGCTGCGGTGCATTAACCCCGATTGAGCTTAATTAAGGGAAATTAACGAGACACCCGGTATTAGACGTCCCCTCGCGACAAAAAAGCGATGAAAGCCACGGAAGACATGGGAACGCAACAAAGCGTTGGCTGCGGACGTCGTTAGTTTAGGTTCATCACCAAAAAATTTGTGACTAAATAATCCGACGTCATTATAACCGTATTGAATAACATCGACTTTTCTTAATGACCAAATTTATTAATTATTTTCAAATTTAAGAACTTGCTCCGCGCATTATTTTAATTTATATTTGAAGAAACCACGATTTAAAGAAACGAACAGTTGGTCGCGTTTATTCGAATCCGTTGATAGTGTTTAACTTCCGCAAAGGCATATATTTGACTTTTTTTTTTATCAGTTTGATAAGAACGAAGTGTAAAATCGGTGTCGCTCGCTGACGAAAGAAAGAAGACGCGAAAAAAACCGCGAGCGTTTATATCATTTCTCGTTCTGTGGAAGTTCTCGGTGACGAACTGACGTCACCGAATGATTTCCGTGTTAATCACGCGACGAACGGCAATGAATGAGTCAAGTTGAGTCACGGTGAAAGTGCCTAGGTCGGTGCGCGAATTGTGCGATCGGTCGCATAGCGTATCGTTGCATCTCTCGATCGAGAGCGCCTTTAACTCTTTGTTTGCGCGAACTTGTGTGTTTATTGATGACTCAGCAACCGAAGAATTTAATTTTTTTAGTTTTTACGCGAAAATAATTGAAATAGCAAACGTGTGAGATAAATATCAAGTGCGAGAAATAAACGAATTAAATGCAGGTCGTTGTTGAAAGACGCGATCGAGGCGCAGCGCACATACTCTCGTATGCCGACCACGGGAGCACCACGTGGTGTGGATTGTCAACCGTCTGCACGTGCGGCACGAAACATGTGTTGTATGCTGTTTCACACATTGCGTATTTAGCGCTAAATATGCCATCCGATGAGCGCGATATCGCGCAACACGAAAGAGAGAGAGAGAGAGAGAGAGAGAGAGTGTGTGAATTTTTACGTAACAATTTTTACGAAACAATTTTTAATAGATTACACAGTTGGAAAACCTTGAAAAATTATTTTTCTGTGAGATGATTTTGATTTTTCGACGCGTAATTAAGCGCGCGCTTTAATTTATATACAAACTTTTTACAATCATCACGAGAGATTTGAGAAGATTCACTTTTACGCTGTGACTTTCGGTAACACAGTCAAAGCTAATTGAACACCTACTGCACGCGTCATAATTCTCTCCAAGTCACGTTTCTAAATTGCTCGCGTGAAGATCATCGGTTGAGACGCGCCACGAATTTTTGTACCTCGTATATACTCGGTCCCTCAGGATTCGCAGACCAATGCCGCCCTTGAGAGATCGAAGGGCAATTCATACGAATAAAACTCGCGATTACAATCGAACAGAATATCTTCTGAAGACTCTTTCAATTACTAGCGTTAATTACTTCATTAACTATTTAAGTAAAACTTTATTTCATTAATTATCTAAATAAAAATATGTCAATCGACTCTCGATTGTTATTGCAGAGAAATTTGATTGCTATATACACCTGAGTTGCTTCTCACTTTGTATTAAAATTATTTAAAAAACAAAAGACAAACTAAAGAGAATATGAAAAACAGCTAATTATCATCACTTACCGCTCTCGTCGATTCTTCTCACTTCAGAGACCGGTCATTAGCAGAGTCTCGTTTCGCTCAGATTCGCTATTACTTCCAAAACTTCACTAGAAAATCACAAGTCTTGATTTTACTTATTCAAAGCCTTTTAAGCCTTTGTATGTCAATTTCAAACACTTTTATACGACATTTCCGACACACAATCACCGCTTCGATATTCTGACAGCGCGATTCCTTAGAAGTTAACGCGAGCAGTTTATGAAAAATAATATTTCACATTTTAGAAATACTCTCTCGCTTTTTAAAAAAAACGTATTTTTCTAAACGGAGTCTATTCGTGATGACTCTTTTCCGAATTTATTCTCGACCGCGAGGAACTCCGGACTCACGGAGGGGATCATCACCAGCGCGCACGATGCCGGTGTCGCGCGCGGGACAACACTGTGCGTCAGCGTTACCGTGGATGGACTACTGCTTACCAAGCATTCCGTCAGATTGTTACATGCACTGTGCACACGCTGCTGTGCGTAGATACGGGCCCCGCGGATAGTAGGCGACCGCAGGCAGAGAAGGAGGTGGTAGAAAAAAGAGGAGGGAAAATGAGCAACGACGAGGTTCTCTCGGTGTGGGCTCTCTCGATGACGAACGTCATCATTGGTAAGCGGTGCGAGGGCGCATCTGCACCCAAGGGGACCTAGTTGACCCTTTTCTCTCGCTCGTACCACACAGAGAGCTCTGCTCATTTTCCCAAATTGCACAGAACTCGCCGCTGCTGTTGCGACACGTCGCGTTCTCTACATTCGTGCAGAGATAATTTTTTTTTTTTTTTTTTTTTTTTTTTTTAAAAAACGTGACGGGGGGGTCCGTTCAGATAAGAAAAATGTCTCAGGTTACGTCTTATCGACATTCTTCCCACAGGTCGAAGCGTGTCTGATTTACACGTCCAAAGCGGACTACATTTCGGATTTTATCTTCAGACGGTTCTGTATATTTTCATACCGCAGTTGTCAGTACTACTAAGAGCAAACATTTTCAACGATAATCAAGAAGATAAAAGTAAAATATCTTCCTCTGATGTTGCTTCCAACATCTCGTAAATCAACATACAACGTTTTCCTCTTCTTTTTTTCTGGGAACCGATGATGGTCCGAACGGATAGTCTAAATCCACCTTCATTAGGACAGGAATGCAAATCGAAAGTGACCAGTCATTTCTCGAAGGTCTTTTCTTGCCGAATGAATGATATTAGCAGAGAAGAAGAGATCGTCTAAAGACATTTTATTTTTTTTTATTTTTTTAAATTAAAATAAATATACATATTACACATATAATATAAAAATCAATTATATTACTTATATCTTGAAATTGCAAGCCACGGCTCTCGACCGGTGTTATTTTAATTGATGAATCTGCGTCGAGAAGATAATTTATATTCAAATGCAAACCGCAAGAGCCTACTCACGATCGCCAATAAGATCCCTCTTATTCTTAATACCGCGGGTGTACACACAGTGTTTATTATGTAAGCAGCTGAAAAGGAGAGAGAGTGAATTAACTTCAACGAAGTGGAAACCGACCAACTGTATTAATTGGAATGACTAAATCGAACATCTCTCTCGTTGGATTCACGAGTCATAATGCGGAGCCGACCCGCATCTCATAATCGCGCTCCATTGTCCCGAATTGGATTCGGTCGCTCGAATCTTCCGCTTCTTTCTATCCTGAAAACGAAACAAAACAATAAATATTATTTATGTAAAAGAGATAATTATTTAATGATGTCATTATTGACCTCTCACACGTGTTTGACAATAGTACGTGAAATTTAATACATTCATCGAACACGGTGAATGTATTAAATTTTTTTCTGTATGTGTTTACAGATATATACGCTAGAATAATTTAACAGAGAAAATAAAAACTTGTAAAAAGTCGTACCCCTGTGATTCTCGTACTCGTTGTGTCGAAATATAAAGAGCACTCCTGCGGGAAAACTCACTTCCGACTCGCTCGCTTCCGCTCGTGTTCGTACGCAGCTGTGGACTCTCTCCCTACGTACGACGACCATCACTAACAAAATGCAATTATTTTTAAAAAGGATGTAGGGACGCTCGCTTAGTTTCCAGGGGACGGGATCTAGCAAGTTGTCACATCGACGATAAAACAAACACATAGGGTTGGCTATGTTTGTCACTTTTGTTATCACATAGTAGTAGATAGCACGTGCAGCTCACCGATTTATTCAATGAATCAATAAAAGAATCGACAAAATAATTTATTTTCATCAATTTCTTTTAATTTAAAAGATATAGTTGAATGCATTGGTTTTCTTCAAAAAGTCCCGCTCGTACAAAAGAAACATCTCTTCTCATTTCGATGAAAGCAGAATCGATCTTCATCGCGGGAAAATCTCGCGCGACTTTACACACGGAGTCAAATGTGGCGCAAGCGCGGCCTCCGCGGAAAGTGCTTGCGCTCTCTTGATTATTCCGCCAGTTCGCTCGCAAATTTGGCCAGATTCGCATCGTTTTTTGCATCAACACTTCTCGCCCATGTACCTCTCTGTGTGTCTTTATTACAAACTTCCGAGAACACAGACTTGAATAACGTCGCGTCGTACACGCACGTGTTTTCTTACGCTTTAGTGATCAACAAAATTTACAAAAAAAAGAAAAAAGAAACTGCAATAAGTGAGATCAACATTTGTAAGTTCAACGCGCAATGTCGAGATCAGGATGATTGTTAACAAGAGAAAGAAGAATTTAAAAACACGACTAATTTTATTTCAGCCTCAGGAGCAACAGGAAAAAATCATCGCAGGAGATACAAATTGTATTGTCGATGATCGTCATCGATGAGCCTCACAAGTGTTTTACGTTGTCACAAAGGGTAAACGCAGCATTGCAAAACACAATCGCGTGAGGACTAGATTCAAATTTTCCAAGTACACAATTTTCTTCCAAGCTAGAAACCATCCAAATACTTTAAATTATAAAAGATGGAGGATATTACATGTACATATTGTTTTTAATATTGAAAGAAGTTATTTTTTTTTTTATCATCGAGCTCTCGATGATCCACTCAGCTGTAGATCGCGAGAAACCGACGCGGACTAGAAACGTACGAAAGTTTACGCCCAAACGAGAGTTTATCGTCTCGGGCGGCGAAAATAGATTTCTGCTCCTGTTCGACGTTGTATGCGGAGAAAAAAAAGAAAAAGAAGCGCTGAATCAATATGCGTGTACACAGGACCCAGACGCAGCGTGTGTGCGGGGAAATTTGCGATTTCGAGACGACAACACGTGCGTGTCTCGCCGTCTAATGGGCGGTCGTAATTTACGAAGAGCGAAGCGGAATCGAAAAGATACACAGAAATAAATAAATGAAGCACACGATAAAAGTATAAAATTATAGTCACATTTGTGTTTATATAGCAAACACATCGAAAAGAGAAAAAGTAAAATTTATATATTGTTATATATAAATACGTTTAAATCTCTACAAACGTTTTTATTGCAAATTGTTTTTTCTCATTTAGTTACAACTAAACGCTTCACAAACAGTATATGTACAATTTAAGAAAATATTTGACAATATCCTCGATCGTAAATAACCATCTTTTTTATATTTCACGTAAACTATTGTTTATATTTTCAAATAATTCTTTTTAAGAAAATTCGAGATCCCTGCTTCACAAATGAGAAGCAGAATGTGAATCACTCGCGATTCTACGTCCCTGACGCGACCATCCACGTTACTCCGGGCGAGAGTTGAGCTTTCCGCAGATGTTGGAGTATATTGGTGGATGGCGAGCAACGAAACGCACACCTGGCGCAACGGCAGCGGCGACGTGGCGATCGAGGAGGTGCTGCAGGATCCAGGATCTGTGATCCTCTTTGTCGGCTATCCACGGTGGCTGCTGCACTTCGCCGCCGTCTGCTGCGTAATCTTCATGCTGATCGGTATCCCGGGAAATTTCATCACGGTGCTCGCGTTGTTTCGCACGAAAAAGGTAACTGACATTTGTGCATGTCTATTTGCGCAACGCGAATTGTTAAAAAAAAAAAAAAGAAGCTCGAGAAAGACTTAAAGTTTTCTTCTAACAAAGTTTTCTTCTAACAAAGAGAAAAATATTATTTCCCGCTTTCGCGCGAAGTGCGCACAAACGTTTCTTTCGTAAAACGTCGTTTCGTCCGACTTGCCTGACAATTTTCGACGGCTTTTCTGCTCAGAAGGGCTTTTAAATGCGCCGTAATCAAGTCGTGTCGTCGTTTGTGTTACGCACGATGCATCGTGACTTCTACTCGAGTTTCCGGCGCGCACAGAAATCTCAAAAGCAATCCGAGTGGTTTACCTCGACTCATTATACCTCTTTAGACTTACTTGAGACGCTCATCGCGACAATAATGAATAAAGATGATAACTTTGTCGGTTGAGATTGAATCAGATGAAAGAGGCGTTATTTCTCGGAACGTAATAGAAAGAGGTGGAAGAAGACGAAGTCTTTCATTGCGCGTTTTGTGTCGAACGATTGTGTGACGAGCCCATTAAATGCGCGAAGTTCGCTGGTACGGATTTTGGCAGCTTGCTTTTGAAAAAATCGACATCGGGTTTAACTTAGAAGTCGATCGAACGGAAATCCCCGCGCGTAAGAATCCTGTGTTTTCACGAAAGTTCACGTTTCGCCGCAACGATATAATGTACGAGCTAGATTTAAATCAGGAAGTCTATATCAATTCCATTGCGTTTGTGAGATTTTAGAGAGAAAAGAGAGAAAAACCGAATTTATTCGGTTTAGTCAAACGAGCCGACTCTTTCACGGGCTATTGAATATTCATTAAAATTATAATTTATCGTAGAACATAAGTAAAATTTAATTAAGATGAATAAAATATATTTAGTATTTAGTATTTAGTATTTAGTTACACAAATACGTTTTACACAAAAATCGTGGAAATAAAAAAAACCAACTCAATAATTTTGCAATTCTTACTCTTGTTATTTTAATAATACATTTGTGCAATTGTGTGTGCAATCTTGCGTTTACAGCTGAAAAATGCCACCGCGGTTTTCATCATGAATCTCTCCGTGTCAGATTTGATGTTTTGCTGCTTCAATCTGCCGCTCGCAACCTCGACGTTCTGGCACAGTTCGTGGCTGCACGGGCCTCTTCTTTGTCGATTGTTTCCGCTTTTGAGATACGGCCTCGTTGCGGTCAGCCTCTTCAGCGTTCTCGCGATCACGCTCAATCGCTACGTCATGATCGGTCATCCTAGTCTCTATCCCGTGTAAGTAGGGCCTTCCTATTTTAAACGGAACAAAACTTATATTTTTTTAAATATATTTAACACTGTTTTTTTTTTTTTTTTAGATTATACAAAACCAAGTACTTAATACCGATGGTTCTGACGACATGGATCGCCGCTTTCGGTTTGTTAATTGTCACGTGGCTCGAGCGATTCGGACGTTTCGGATTGGATCCCGTTATCGGATCCTGTTCGATCCTGCCGGACGTGAACGGCAGAAGCCCAAAAGAATTTTTATTCGTTCTCGCATTTTTAATACCTTGCCTCGCGATTATCGTCTGCTACGCCAGGATTTTCTACATCGTTCGCGAGACCGCCGGGAAAAGCAGAGGCAGGAACAACATGTTTAAATTAGAACCGATGGAAGTCAGTCATGATGTGAGATCTGTCGTAATGAAATAGTTTACAAGGATGTTATAAAATAAAATATATTATATATGTGTGTGATATTGTTATCTTCGATCGTTGTTCCAGCAAGGATCTTCGTCCACGAAAAATCAGGAAGAGGAGCTGTCTGTCCTCAGCACCGCTCCGATGCAAGCGATTGTCGCTCGCGAGGACGAAGAAACGGATCTCGAATTAGCGTTCATCAACGAGGTATCGTCTTCGTGTTTCGAACAGTCGATTCACGATCAACAAGGAGCGAACCGCGTAACGAAATCGACGGACGATCCGAATTCCGGTACCAATTACGACGCAGTTCGCGCGAGCTTGTTGTTGAAGGACATACCGTTCGTGGACGAGGACTCGGACTTCACGGAGACGAAGTTGTTTCTGAACAGAAGCCAGAACGAACCGCAACGAAAATCATCGAATTCGCGCGGACGACTCGAAAAGCTGGCCAGTCGCGCGTCCTTCATCGTGGAGTCTTCGTTACAGAGAATCGCCGGTGGCGATCGGCTCGGCGAAATCCACGCGTCTTCATCACCCGAACGATCTCCCGTGAACGACAAACCGTTTCGCAGGGAGTCGAAGTTCGAGACCGTCGACAGAACGTCGCGAGTCAACGGCGGTGTCGTATCGCCCAGAATGTCTGCCAAGGATCGGAAACTGTTGCAGATGATCCTCGTGATATTCTCGTCGTTTCTCGTCTGCTACCTGCCGATCACGATCACGAAGCTCTTCCACGCCGCGATCGACTGGCGCGGTTTCAACATCGCCGGTTATCTTCTTATCTACCTTACGACCTGCATCAATCCCGTTATCTACGTTGTCATGAGCTCCGAGTACAGAAGCGCGTATAAATACGTATTGCTGTGCAAGCGCGAGCGGATGCCGAGCAAGAGGAGGTCGCCGGGTTTGCTGACGCCCAGCTGAACGCGTATGAAAATAATTAAGACAGGTGGTAATAAACAAGTACAGAGATTTATATAAGAGATAAATGTGAGACGTACAACTGTGTACTTAATACATATACGTGTTTTATAAATAGAAAATTTAAATTCTCTTAACGTTCTTAACGCTCTAACTCAAAGTACAGTATTGCTTGTCTCGATAATTAAAGAGCGCAATGTACATTAAATAAAAGCGATGTACTTACAAAGATTTGTTTCTAGTCGCGTGTGTAGTTGGACACCAATAGTCGTTAATATTTTTGTCCCTATCTACTGCTTAAAAAATAACTGGATTCTTACTTCGTTTACTTAAACAATTTCTCATCGTTAAGATTGTACTGTTTCTTTTTTTTATCAGCGGTCTTGAGCTCTTCTTGCATATCTACATGTCACAGTCACTTTGGTAGAATATCTTAAGACCTGACTACTCTTTTGTGTGTGTTTAAATGTTTAAAAAAATACTTGTTGATCATCTTAATAGTTGCGAATAAATAGCGCAACTATTAAAGTGTAAAGCATCCTCCCTATAAAAGTTAATAAACCGTTACTTTGTACTGTACATACGTATACATACATTGCCGAAAGCTTCATGAATAGTTTAACACTCTTACAATGAGGTAGTTTACATTAATTAAATCTAGTTACATGTTACACACATACAAAAGACGCATTGAATCTTATCCTACGATTCTTATCTATACACACACGGAAAAAAGGCTTGCTGGAATAGTAAGAAGATTAGTTGCTAACAAAACGTTTTGTTGACAAAACATTCGATAGAGTAAATTTTTCTTGCTGGTCATATAATAGCAAAACTTCCTTCCGTGTATTCAAATTCGATATTTCCTAAGAAAAAGATAGAAATTTGTTAAATAAATAAATTCGATTTTTGTTGATCGATAAATTGCTAGAAGCGACACGTCAATTTCACGAAATTGACAAAACTTCGGTTCCTTTTAACTCTTTCGATGTGTGTGTTGCGATGTGTGTGTTGCACAAAAGAATGCTTGTTTATTCTGTTACTTGCAGCTTTTTTACCTGAGAACACTTCTTCAATTATTTACATTAAAAATAATTTTAATAGAAAAATATATTCGGAGATAAAAGGAGTTTCTCGCGATTATAAAATATCGATATCAACTTTTTGCTATAATTCAGCGTTCAATTTCTGTCGAGATTAGGCGGCACCGACGCCGATATCGTGCTGATGTTCATGTTAAGTGGCCAGCTCTTGTCTATCTTCTTCTCACTACCACCACTCCCGGCTTCTTTCGGCGTCACCTTCGTGATCTCTAGTTTGCCGCTGTCGCGATTCTTGTATTGCAACACGCCGGCCGCGACCATCATACCGATCCCACCGAGCACCATTAGCCACTTCAGAAAGCTGCAATCAAAAAACATGTGCGATGTTCGACGCATAAGAGAAAGAGGACACTTAGCAATCGCGTGTCAATCGCGTCAATACTCACCCTACGGCCGCCTGTGCCTTGAACACCACTTTCACCTTGTTGACGAACTCGTCAGCGAGAAGTATTCCTTCCTCCACCCAGAACAACGGTAGCAACGCCTCGGGAAAGTTCTTCATCAGCTTGATCTTCGGCACCGGTTGTATGAACATGTTGAACTGCAGCCGTTTATGCGCGCGTATCGGCGTGGCTGTCATCGGCTCGAAATCCATATCTATTTCGTGCTCCTCCTGCATCCATCGCGTAAACAGTCATCAGATGTGTAAATATGAACAATTCTCAGTAGTTTTTTTTAAGATGCAGTTTTAAATATTAATTCTCTTAACTTCACACAAATACTTTTGTTCACAATTCTTTAAGTAAATGTGTTCAGCCAGGTGGTGCTTGTACAGAACATTGGAATACTCATCTGATTATCTGAATTCTATTACCTGATTCGGATGTAAACCCTCGACCATCGACAAGTACGTCCCGTCGGTGTCGTAAAAATGCGGCAGAGACCCGATGATGGGCACGCCCAGACACTTGGTCATGTCGTACAGGTTCTTCGTCAGGCAGGTTTCCGGTGTCGGACAAAAGCACTTCTCCAAGGGATTCGTGCTCATGTCTCCCAGATCCACCGTGTAATGCAGAGTGTTGACACCTGAATAATACATGGAACATATGGAATTATTTTCTAAATGTCAGCAAAATTAACGTCGTTTTTTTTTTATATTTTTACAAAAGTTACCTTTGACCTTGTTGTGATATCTGTAATGCGCGCTGAGACTCCGACAGATCTCGTATCCGAACGAGACGATGTCGTCGTCCGGGCCGAACAGGGGCGGAAAGATCGTCGAGTCGGTGCCGTTGTAAGCGTTGCAGTGATCCTCCGGCCAGATGTCTAGCGCGGGTTTGCCGTCGAACTCCAGGACGCGCCCGACGTCTTTGTAATTCTTTTTGCCGCGCAGCACCTTCAGACGCTCCGGCATGAGAGTGCCGTTTTTCTGTCAAGATATAGAATCGCAATTTTATTCGCGCGCGGTATTTTCATATTATTCATTCTCCCTTCTCGCGTTTGATTTGAAACGATTGTGGCGTAGCGAAATAACGTTTACTACTCGCTCGTCCCCATTGCGTGACGCGCTTCTTTTTCAGCATACAATTAGACCGATCGTTTGTCGACTCATCAAAAGTATTCCCGAGAAGCTAGAAATTGCCGCAGCACCGGACTCTTAGTAACGCGATTGCCACTTACCCCGCCAAAAACGGAGAACTTGTACCGATCCTCGCCGTCCGGTACCAGATCTTTCGCTTCCGTCTTGAGCACGTTGCACACCGCCGATCCGGCGAAGTCCTTCACCGTGCAATCGACGGGCAGACCGTCGAAAAGTATTTCCCTGGCTTTGGCTCGCACGAATATCGAGTCCGGCTTGTGGAAGATGCTGTCGATCGCTTTGCCTGTGTGTAAAAAAATTCACTGAAAAATGTACTAAGAAAAGAAAATAATCAAAAAGCGTCACAAATGTGTACTCGCGATTAAAACTCGAAAAATTCCAATGACACTTTCGCGCGTTTTTCGCGAACACAATCGCTGTTGGTTTTTGAACAATCGAAAAACCGACTAATTCGTCGGTAATACGGCGGGAAAATATCGCGAGAGACGATGGTATAAGTAATTTATGTTCTCGCGCCGTAGGTGTGCCACACACGCTATAGAAAATATATCTCACGTTCCACTTTAAACCTTTCGTTATTATGTTATAGGCCGCGACTTCGATCCTGTGCGCGCGCGAAACCGGCCGATATGTAACCGCAATCGATACGCGACATTGAGGAGAAAAAAAAAACAAATGCGCGATATTGCCGTGCGCGTAAATCGCGCAATTACGCACCGATAATCCCGATCGCGGCCGGTTTCTCTCTCAGGCCGGTCGCCACCATGCCGAGCATCATCAGATGCGGGAACACCATGTCCTCCTCGCCCGTCAGACCGTTGCTCCTCTTGGGATTGAAGAACCACGTCGCCTTTATGCTGTACTCGACGCTGTCCTCATCTTCTCGATCGACGAGGTCCACCTTTACCTTGTACTCGCTAAAGAAGAGAGAGAAAAGAATTTGATTGAATAAAGATCAAAATATAGAAACACATTTATTTGTGATACTTCGTGTCTCCGTGATCGCGCAAATGACTCACTCGTAAAAGAACGGTCCGACTTCTTGCAACTTGGGCTTTTGACCCTCCTTGATCTCGTCGGGGTTGGTCACGTTGAACAGATAGACCTTGAAGTCCAACGGCAACGGGAAATTCGACCACATCTCGCGCATCTCGCTGCCCGGTTTCAGCGCGATAGCCTGGTTAACACATTAAGCAACTCGATTATTGTTGCAAGCGTTACAAAAAGCATTTGCAATTTCTTTTTGTAACGCTTGCAAATGCAAATCTTTGCATTTTTACGACATGTGCATTTTCTTAAAGCAATTTCTTAAAGCAATTTCAACGCGAGTTCTTTAATTTCTGTCTTTTGCGTTTTTTTTTTGTAATATTAAAAAATACGTACAGACAAATTTGACATCAAGAATGTTTGTAAAATTATCGAAAAATTCACATGCCGGAAAAATATATGTAAATTGTAGTCTTAGCGCAACGCAGTCGCGGAAATAAAGTAAATGGAGACAGCGAGGCGCAACGCAACGAGTAGCCATTAATTCTATTATTTTCGAATAGGAGGACACAATATCAACGCAATAATACGTTGTAATAACATGACAGTAAGGATCAAGGATCCCACGGCATTTATACTTTCCGCGGGATGACTTGAACGTTTTCTTCGCGATATTCGACCGTACACGCAATACAAAATTAAGCTTAGCAAATTTTTCTGGTCATGTAGTAACTAATCTTCTTGCTATTCCAAGCAAACATTTTTTTTTTGCAACAAATTATATCAGGCATGTAGAATTCATTCGAAACTAAGTGAAATTCAGCAAACAGAAAGATTGACATTTTACACTAAATGCGCATTGACACGCGACGTAACTCTAAAAATATTATTACAATATTTAAATCCATATTTATAGAAAGACTAGAATATATGTATATAGTTTAAGAAAAAATATATAGACACGATACGTGTTATAAAAGATATTACATGCACGAGAATTTGAAGCAAAAACATGATATATTGTACAAATAAAATTTGTATAAATAC
>QVOB01025018.1:0-20099 GCA_014839585.1 Pseudomyrmex concolor
GGAGGGAGGGAGGGAGAGAGAGAGAATCGAACTCGAGGTGAAAAAAGATAAGATAATCTTGATAGAAAACGTGAGAGAAACACGAACAAATGAAAAGAAGAACAAGAAGAGGAAAAAAAGAAAGAGAAACAGAGTTTCTTGGTGCGGAAAAAATAGTGAGACGGATGTCGCAAACGTCGAGAGGAACACAGAGAAAACTGATTTTAGATCCAATATGATAATTGAGTATAGGAAAAGATGTGAACGTAGCACCTCTTGTATAGGCATTGGTGGAAGCTATTGTTGACCTCCCGCTATATCGTAGACAGCGAGAAACGCGAAGAAACTCATATCGACTGTTAAATAGATTATAATGTAGGGTAAAAGACTCTATTACTGACAGTGGTTCCTATTACTGTCAATCAAAATTTAAATGATTGTTTAAATATGAAAACTACATGTTATGGTACATATTAGAACAAATTTTAATAAAATGTATCAAATATAATTATTGTTTAGTAAACAAATAAAAATTAAACATGTAGTTTTCATATTTAAACAATCATATAATTTTGACTGACAGTAATAGAAACCACTGTCAGTAATAGGATCTTTTACCTTATCTAAAAATGGGATGAATAGACGATAAATAGACAGGCATTTTGCTTTCTCTTTCTTTCTTTCTCGTTAACTTTTGTTTTGTCGAATTATTTTCTCAGATGTAATGTTGATAATACTATCGATCCGTACAAGGTCAACATTCTGATACTTAGGAGAGAGATTCCGTGTATATGTCCATAAATTTATAAAAACAATTTTCAATCTTTACCGCGCCGAATTACTGAATAATAAAGAATCTAATATATTTACTTTTTCGCGTTATCATAATTAAAAATAATTAGGTGCACATAATTATATGCATATATTTGTTTCTTCTTGAGCAGAGATTACTTGTTAAAATTTTTAAATATTATAATAAAACATTTAAAAGTAATGTTATTTGTTGTTGGTATATGTTAATACATGTATTGTTATACATAGTTAGTAGTAACAGTAATAGTGATTAGTAGTAGTAGTAGTATACGTCCCTTGCATTTTCACCTAAAGACCATTGGTGTCGAGTATATAACTTTGCAGATTGTTGTGCAAACTCAAGATCGACGGCACTCTCTTACATCCTACAATTGCTCAATGTTGCGTTAAGTAATCGCCACCGTTTCACCCGCCACCGTCATCGCCGCCATGAAGACAGCAATAATCGCACTGGCATTTCTATTTCAACGCATTATGTTCCTCTTTTTCCGCGTCACATTTTCAATCGTCTTTGCGTAATTCATTATTATATAGGTCGGTGATTTTGCCCTGTAGAAGTAGCGCGCGCGTTCGTGGTTTCACTCGATCCCGCCTTGACCATCGTTTACTCATCACCGAAGTAGATACACGCAAGATACAAAAACGGCTGCGATTAGCGTATCGCGTCGATTACCATGAACTCGTTTCTCTCAAACGTAAATCCACGCTTGTAAACCAACGCCAGCGCATATATCAGCAATTGTTCATGTAATCGTGTTTTTCGTAGTAAGAGTAAGTAATCGTTTAGGATAACGTGATTATTATATCGCTCTGAGATAAGTATCTAGTAAAAGAAAAACGTTTATCTCGTGTAACATAACGTAATTTTTTTTGAAAAAAATATGTCAATTTTTTAAAATAATATTTTAGTCTGTACTTTTGTAATATTCTTAGGTCTTTTGTTATTATTTTTTGTGAAACTTCCACGCATAGATT
This sequence comes from Pseudomyrmex concolor, assembly GCA_014839585.1. Classification (NCBI taxonomy): domain Eukaryota; kingdom Metazoa; phylum Arthropoda; class Insecta; order Hymenoptera; family Formicidae; genus Pseudomyrmex; species Pseudomyrmex concolor. The sequence goes on from QVOB01025018.1 coordinate 1,768, forward strand.
AATTAACATTTATCAATGTAAGCAGTTTTATTTGTTACGAAAATAATATTTTGATTCACATACTGATATTTCTATCTCTAATAGCACATCGACTCGTTTTCGCTCGTAATTGTCAGTAACGGAAAGCGCATTCGCGGTATGCATAGCTGTTGCTTAATCGCTGCCACTTCCCTTTGTGTCGGGAATTCGTGTGTCGAGTCGCGTGGTGCTGCCGCAGCGCGTGTAATCTCGAAAGCGTGTCGCGAGCGTTTTGATGTGTCCGGATGCAGCTTGATACGGTGTCCATCATTGGCGGATTAACGCACGCACTGTCCATCGGCGCGTTGATGTTTTATTTTATTGCCTTTTCAATTAATTTTACAATACATTATTTTTTTTTTACATATCCAAGAGACAAAGTAATCTCCAAAATTATTGCTCAATAAAATGTTAAATCAAACGCACTGCGATGTGTGGAATAATCAGTAGAGTAACGAGACTTAAATTGTGATTAAATTCTTTGAATAATCGTGTTGTTAATCTGTACTATTGACCAACCGCGGTATTGACCAATGCGCGCCGGGACGGTCGTAATGAAAAAAGGACAACGGCGCGGCGCGGCGCCGAGCGCAGCACGAGTGCAGCACGAACACATCGCGATGCATCGCGCGATGTGTCTACGATGCAGTCGATACTAGTATGTTTGCTCGAGAAGTTAGCGCCGCTACTTTATCATATCGCTTAAAAGCCGGCATAACCGTTCTTTTACCTGCATCTTTCTTCTCTTATTATCTACATCTCTGTCAGAACGTTATCATGGTCGTCTCGGAGCAAACATCGTTTATGGTAAGTTTCACGCGTTATTTATATTTATAATATTTAAATATTAATAAAGATTACATTACTTACTGTTTTTGGAGCGCGCGCTTTTGAAATAAATACAAAAAATTAAATTTTACTTACATAAATTTGTGGAAATTGGAATTTTATGATTCTTCTTTCAACACAATCGAGAATTGACGTGACGAAGTTATTTAATAGCAGCAACATAAAAAAAGAAATTGCCATGCGATTATTAAGATTAAACGCAAGTAAGAAAACGACAGGATTTATGTGTGCCGATTACGTGTGTAATTAATACGAACAAAAATTTGCGACACTTTCAAGAACAAGAAATACATTAATATTAGAAATTGCATTAATTGGCGATACGGCGTTACGCTCTTGCGCTTTCGTGTTTTGCTTCGATATCGAGTAATTCAGCTGCGCGATACGTGATTAAACAGAATTGAGATAAACGAGAGTGAGAAGACTTTTCGTTACAAAGAGATCGCTTTTGCGCTGACACGACGCGTGCACAACGTTTTTACGTCATAAACATTGCAAAGGCCAATGACGGTCATAAGTGGATAAATATCAATTCGCTGCATTTATATATGCTGCATTAATTCTTCATCGATTTTTGTTTGTGGCAAGTTTTCAAATCTTTCCAAAAACTTGCTGAAAAGATTAAACTCGTCGATTTATATTAATCTTTTAGCGGGAATTGTATTTTTAGTGCGTTCAGCGCTCGATAAAAAGAACAACTTATATTACGAATCGCGCGAAGTTCAACAAGAGTCAATGTAGCAAAATATTGCGAAGACGTGAAGGTAATAGCGATCGAAAGTGGCGATTCAAGAATCTGTGAGATGCAGCTGAAGGCTGTGCGATCATGTATCTTGCGAGAAGTTTGTCGTAGAACGAGCGAAGGTGGAAGACCGTTGATAAAAACTAAAAGGGTTGAGAAGAGGAACGAAATATAGCTTCGAGAATCCATATACGGTTTCTTCAGCTGTCCTCGTTCTACGTACTCTGACGAAAGAAGATCAGCGAGTGAATCGTGAGAAGAATAAAATTCGAGACGATCGCTTAAGTCTTTTCATGTACTTAGACCTACCTGTCTCTTAGAAACTAACTCTCTCATCTTTAACTTTTGATCGATATCTTTTCTCATGCTCAAATCCAAACAAGTTTGCGAAATGCTGCGAGAGAAAAAACGATATAAAAAAGCGAAAGATTTGTTGACAAAATATCTGATACAATAAAATTCTTTATTACGAAATTTACTTATCTCCGAAATCGAAATTTCAAATCAACATTCTGCTTTGCATAATCTTTTTTTATCATGTGTATTTAACGTTATAGCACAATATTAATTAATTATAAAAAATTATAAAAATATCTAATAAACTTGTCTTTTATTGTACATTGTATTTTAGTTTTTGCGGTCGCTCTATGCTGCATCAAAAATAATAATAATAATAATAATAATAATAATAATAATAATAATAATAATAAAAAGTCACAGATGGTGAAACCTCCTACTGTTCGACCAAGGCGGGATTCCCTTACCGCACGATTTCACTCCCTCGTCGCAAGGTAAATCGAATTAGCGGGCAGATCTAAACATTATCGGTAGGGTCGAACGGAATCGGCTTTAACGCGACATTACGCACTTACAAATCCGCGCATTGAGATCTATGCGTAAATAGAAGCACTAAAGATAGTAAATAAAGCTCGAATGCGCGTAAATCCATAAAAAAACATAAATTCATAGCAAAACAGTAGTAGACGTAATTTTGAATAAACTTTTTCTCATAAAAAAACCAATACTTTGTGAAGTTAATGTTAAATTCGTTTAACAATATATATATTATATAACATAAAATAATATCAATATTTTATAGTTTATCTGAAAAATTTATCGAGCATACTGAATTTGCGAGCAATGTATATCTCTTGCTAATATAATATTTTCTCATTCAATCCTGTCAATTCTTCCGAAATCTCTTGTTGCGAGTACTTTCTTTCTCTCTCCTTCTCTTTCGCCTTCTTGCGAAAGAAAAAGCGCGATAGATCAAATGTACGCAACTGAGACGCGGAGTGTGAGGATTGTTGCGAGAGAAGAATAAGAAGAAGATGACGAGAAGGGGATAGGGCAGAGATCTTTGGTTAGAGAAGCATTACAGCGCCGCTCCGAGGCCATCCATCATCCCCATAATTGCTTCTCTTTTCCCATCATATAATTCCTATAGAATCTCCACTCACCCTTCGCGCCGCCCCGCGACGCGACGCTCTATATAGAGTATTATCGCAAAAATGTTTCTTATTTCACGCTACCCGTGCTCCAGAATGCTGCATTCTAACTTCAACTACACAAAGCGGAAACATTAGTGATTCTTAAGTATTTATGCGTGGTTATTGAAGCACTCGATAACGGCGGTTTCACTTGTTTCTTTTTTTTTTTATCTTGCGCTAGGCGAACGCAAATACCTGTGAGCAATGTTCCACACAATATGCGCTAGGAATATCAAATCGAATTTGCCACTATTCTCGGAAAATTGCGAAAGCCAGAAAAATCAACTGATACTGCGAGTAATAGTCTTTGAAAAATTATTTTCTACTGCTGCATCGCAAATATAAAATGAGAAATATTTGCATCTTCTCTTTTTTATCCTGATTTATGTATCTTTCACTTCAGTTCTCGTTCGAATTATTCGTAAGAGACACGCCATCTAGTTATATTCTACACTCGCTCTTTTATCGCGCAGCATTGCAATTTTTTTCTGCTAAGACTTCCTCTCTTGTGTACACGACTGTCGCCAATCGGAATGAGAATCGATATTTATCGGCACACATTTTCCCTTTTCTCGATGCATCCCGTAGACATCGCACATGCAAAAGACAAATAGCAGTTGTCGGAACGATACCGAGCGCATCGAAAGAAACGTAACGTTGCCGAAAGCAGTAGTAGCTGGAAGTCGAAATTATCCCCAAACGACGCGCGGAAGCTATAAGAAAATCATACGCTGCGGGTGAACGACCGTGTCGCGTGGGTGGAACTGCGCAATTTCGCGGCGTTTACGTAGCTCATAAAACGCAAACCCTCGTTTTAACGTTCCTCCTTGCCTTCGAACTTCCGCTTCTTTCTCAGAATTGATATTTACCGGTTACACGTCACCGCGTCAATTATCACGCGTGCGCCTCCGACAGAATATACAAACGTATTGTTCGAATATATAAATTTACTAAAGTATAGTTTTTATTACAGTGTTTTATACAATTGTGCAATGACATTGCACAATTTTCTTTATATAGATAACTAAATAAAAATGTTTATATACATATATAATATGTTAATTATCTATATCTTGAAAGAATTGTCATATTTAAAAACATTTATTAATAGTTTTATCGTATAAGCGTCGATAAGTTTCTTTCATGCGTTTGTATTTCAACTTCTCAGAATATTTCCGCAAACTAGAAGTCGATGACTAAGTCGGAAACAACGCGTCACGCGTGAATGGTTGGAAAAAATCATGAATGACGATGACGTATGCAGCTTAGGTATGCTCTGATACTCTTCGGCTGGCTTGACAATCAGAATTTTGCGGAAGAGGTCGATTAAATATACCGGACATGGAAGTGGTCCAGCGATGATAAACGCGCGGCCTTGTAAAAAGACGACCACGCTTCCTCGATGAAGTTTCACGGGTAATAATAATTTCACAAAAAGACATTTTCTATACAAAGACACTTTTCTATACAAAGAACAATGTAAAATATAAAATAAATTTTGAGCAACGCAAATACTCAACGAAACTTTGCTTTTCATCACATGAGTTTGTATTTAAAAAAATCTTTTCAAAATCTCGTCACGTGTAACGCGAGTTAACTAGAGAGATCTTTGTTCTGCTACTTTAGGAAGATCTTGAAAAATTAAAACAATTTCTGCAAAATTTGACCTTGGACAAGAAATTTTCTTTTCTTTCTGCCGCAAGCTATTCTTAACCTGAACAAGGGAGTTTCTTAAAGAGAAAGTTTCAACTTGTCGAGGTTTAAGAATCCGAAAACGAATTCTCTATCACGCGTGCTTATTCGGCAGAGTCGTCTCTAGTTAGTTCTTCGATGACGACAATGACGACAACTAAGCAGAGCTATCAGAGCGGCGACTCATCTTGAATTTTGTCATGGGAATAAGAACTAGAATGTTTGCGTGGAATCGTGATGATACGCTTAGTGTGAAATGTATATATGCGAGATACACGAAGGCAGTAACTGTTTTCGTTCTCTCTTTCTTTTTCTCTCTTACTCTCATTCTTTCTGTCTCTTTCACTCTACGAGCAATGTGTACTAAAGCTGTGCATAGCTTATGAGTGTGCGTGAATGCGGTTCACGAAAGAATTCCATTCATAGAAACGAGAAGATCGAGCGAGCGAAAGGTCGGTCTATCGAGAACGAGAGAAATATCTACGGAGAAGAAAAGAGTAGAGAAGAGAAGGATGAGTAGAGGAGATGAGGGGTGAAGAAGCGACGGAGCCATTTGAATTAGGCGCAGGCGCCAAGTAAAAGAGAAAGACTTAATGAAAAAATTTTTCACGGGCTGACTCTCTCTCTCTGTGTGTGTGTGTGTGTGTGTGTGGTGGTGGTGGTGGTGATGGTGGTGGATCTGTACACGTTTGTTCTTTCATCATTGTTGTCATGCCTACGTGCACGACTTTGAAATATATTCGATTTTCAAATGATGATGAAAGAATAGTCGAGAAAAACGATAAACATGATTCTGAAGAGAACAGCATCAAACGGTTTTTTAAAAGTTTTATAAAAAATGTCAAGTTGATTTTTCAAAGAAAATATTACTCCAGTATTAACTATTTTAACGATAATTCGCAACTTTAAATAAAATTAGATTTTCATGTAGAAATATCTTATCTACTTTTTCTTATTTATTTACGAGGCTGTGTATTTGTCAAGTTTTAACTTTAAATACATCAATAATTTATTACAGCACTTTGTCAATTTTTTGTTTTATATATATTGAAAATATAAACAATATAGGTACGGTAATTCCAACACATATTTTACGCGAAAGTAGAAACGTATGACGCGAGGAATCAAATAGAAAAAAGTGCTGATCGCTCTCGATAGAAGTATATAAAGCAAACTACGAAGAAATCACAAGCTCACATATGCATACGTATATGTTCAATGCTCGCAAAATAATGACAACGCATATTTCAAGAGCAATATCAAGTACATTCCAATAGTGACAACTTTAACATTCTTGTTGTAAAGATTACTTAATTAATATGTTTGATCAATGCATTTATTACACACACATACAGATTGCAAATAAAAAGATAAAACACACTTTATCAAAAAATATAGAAAAATTATTAAATACTTATAAAATAAGAAAAACTGCAAACCAAGAATTTGTGTAATGTGATAATAAAAAAACCTGATAGAAACAAAACGTTATGAAACAGCCTGTAGCTTATCGGTCTTAGAATATAAGGTGATAATGATCATTGATTATTTTTCTATGAATCAAGCAGCAACGGATGTACTACTGAAAAAAGGTGCTCGTTTCCGAATGTGGCTGTCGGTCGATTGTTAAATAAAAAAATCCAAACAAATCCAAAATGCTGCGAGACAGAAACGGAACAATAAAAGAAGACTAAAATACAGAATAAGAGAACATTTTTTCAAAAGATATACAATATATGAAAAATATAAATTTATAAAAAGATAAAAAGATTTGCATTCTATCTAGAAATTACTCCATCACCATGGATGCGATATAAAATGAAAAGACATACAATGTGATAGTAAACTTTACTCATACATCGCAATGAAAGGAGCGTGGCAATGAAGCATCGCGTATGCCTTTTTCTCGCATAGGGAAGGGAATTATGTGTGGTACATGTAAAATCTGATATTTACCACAACTTGAATTCTTCTCTAATATTTTTAATATATAAAGAACATGCGCATTTTAACGTGTTTCTATTTTATAAAATTTGTCGAAAAATTGTGTATAGTTTTAATAATGATGATGATGATAATACTAATAAGTATCATGTCATTTATGACAATTGATTATCAAAAACGAAACAAGCTCTTTGTTATTGTCATGAACATCAGAAAATTTAAAGATACATCCGTCCGTAACTCGTATCGTGTTACTGTGTAAAGAATGAGTACTTAATTTTTTTTACGCAAATAATATCGTATGCTTGACATTTTTTGTCGTATAATGCTCGCGACCCTTATCGGTCGGTGACCCAGTGCGCACAAAGCGATAGCCCTCGCGTATCTGTTACTCTTTGTGGCCACGTGTAATTCGATCGTTCTGTTTCGACAAAAGCAAGATGCAGCGACTTCTTGTCTTCGAAAGGATCCAGAAGAAAATGCTTTTATTGTGTTTCACGCAACTAAAGCTGCGTTCCGATATTCAACACTGCCAATACTGTTAAAAATCTATATTTTATGTCAATGTGCTATAGATTTCCAATATATTTCCAGTTATTGACAGTGAAATATCGGAACGCATTATAAGATACAACGATTTACATTGATCATATTGATGAATATGAAAAAATACAAGATAATTCGAAATTGTCACTCCAATATCTTTCCAAGTTTTTATTATTCAGATGTTTTACCATGTTATATTTTTATTTTTTCTAGAATACTATTTTAAAGTTTATATTTATTGTTTGTATCGGTTGCCATTGATATTGAACGTAGAATATTATCAACAACATAGAAGCGAGGATTTTGCAAGGAAGAAATTTTAAAATTCTACTTGAAGTCTCTCACGAAATTAATTTGTCTTATATGTTAATTGGAAGGAAACGATAATAAATGAAAGTAAAATAATCGTTCGCAATTACGTACTGCCGGAGGAATCTTATCACATTGTCGCGCGCGCTTGGAAGTTCTCTCTATGCTGCTACCGCGGAAGAATGCGTTGATTAAAGGAAACTCGTGTACTCGCGCCTTTTATTCAAATGCTCTTCTCTGCTGATCATTCCTATGCTCTCTCTCTCTCTCTGTTCTCTTCTTTCTCTTTCTTACATCTGCCGAAGAATTACTCTGTGGGATGAAGTTGGAATATAGCCGTTAATTATCGTGGTAACGTGGAATGCGCCTCGGTTTCCCTTTCTCCGTCTCTCTCATGCTCTCCTTCACGATATTTCTCTTTGTCACCTTAATATGCGAGGTTCGTCTTTCTTTCTCTCTCTTTCTTTTTTCCATCTCTTTCCGTCTTTTCATGCGTTCCCTCTCCTTATTTCTCTTCCTTTTTCGTGCTATTCCGCATCCATCGACAGTGGCGTGGACCACCTCATTCATCCTATCTGCATTCCTTTAATGCTACCTGTGGGCCGTGGAATGTCCGTACCAACCCGTCGACCCGCGCGCGATCAGTGCCGGACCTACGGTATCGTTTATCCCTGCCGTTCGTTGAATTTCTACAAAAGCGTTCTCTTCCGAACTTTTCACACAAAAAGCCGCCTAATCCATGCGTGACGTACTATCAATGTACTCTACACGTTTCGTTTTCTGACGATTTTTCTGGATAGAATACATAGTGATAACAAAAACCTTGTACTTGCTCAAACAACATATATTCTATAAGTTTTTAAATCAATTTAAAAACAATTTGCTAAAAATTAATTCCAAATTATGACAAATGATAGGTTGATTCAGATAAATCTACTTTAATCATAGATATGTAAATATAATATATGTAAAAACTTCTCAAAGCTACTTCTTTGAGCTTGATCATTAGAAAACATACTTATCACAAATATATTTGCAAAAAAGTTTGTATTTTATTATAAAAAACTATGTCTTAATAACAAGGTAATTAATATATAATAAACTTTAATAAAAAATAAAATGTTAATTTTAATTTGAGTGAACCTCCTGGGACATTACAAAACTTTTGCATTACACTTAAAATCAAAATAGCAAATATAAATGTAAAGTGTCAATTACATAACATTACTAATTTGTCAATAATTAATTAGTAACACATAACAAATTAATTACTTTAACATTTTTTACATGTCCCAGGAGGTCCTTAAATTAAAATTAAAATTTTCTTTTTTACAGTATAACATTTGCATTGCCTCGTCAGAAGAGTTTGGGTTTTGATTGAATTAGCTGTAATATCATAGTATAGTATAGTAAATCTTTCTGGAAGACAGAAATAACAGCAAGAAAGCGTGTTCGAACAACAAGAATTCTGGTCAAAGTGCTTGTGAGAAAAGTTTCTTTCGCGAGCGATCAGAAGACGCGCGCATTCTTAAGCGTAATTACCGTGGATTTTCCAAAAGAATCGCGCTGAGTTCTTTGAGCTTTGTCATTTATTCGATATGCTAATGCCTGGAATTGAGGATATTCGAAGTAGACTAGGCGTCGCCTACCAAGCCCCTCGGGTGCTTCTCTTGTCGGTTATTTTATTCTTTCGTTTCTTCTTTATTTTCATCACAGCAACGCACGTGCGTCGTCTCGTTCTCTCTTCTTCTCGTTGCGCGTCCATAAAGAAACGCCCGATCACCAATTATCGCGGACGAGCGGCATTAAGAGAGCAAAGAAACCCGTTTACCTTGCCGACATACAGGATCATAGATCGTCATCTCGCAGAAGAAAGAGAGAGGCGTACGATTGCAAAAAATATGTACATTTATAATATGGCGGTGTGGGAATGCCGCTTGGAAAAACGAATAAAGCGCGAGTTCGTTTATGTACCTACGATGAGTCGCCACGCGGCTTTTTTTTCGTTTTTTTTTTTCTTAAAATCGCGTTAACTGATACTAGAAAAGAAAAGAATACGAATAACTTTAAAAAAAAAACAAAAAAAAAAAACAATAAGAATAATACTCAATACATAACAGAGCTGACGATAACGAATAAATGGCGGAAGAGTAAGTGTACGAAGTCGTTTCTCAGTATCGACATCTCATGGTCGTTAAAAGCGTAGTATCATAATGTATAACTAGTACATAGTATTATAACATAATGTATAACTATAGAGGTAGATTCGATGCGGAAAAGAGTTCTGTGTATTTCACCTTCAAGACCTCTAGGCCGATACAGCACAATAAAGCCCTGAAGCTTGGCGATTGTGGTCGAGATACCGAAGAGTTCAAACCGCATAGTTCGCCCTCTTTCGTTTTTTTCTGCGATCTGCTGTGTTCGTCTCTTTCATTTCTTTCCTCTTCTCTTCTAATCACTTGCTCTTTTTCTTTCTTTATCGTGCGTTTTCTCTTCTATCCGTCTTCTTTCGTCGTATATATTCTCTTTTTTCTACTTTATAAGTTTTTTTGCTTTTCCGTGCACGATGTTGGTTTCTTTCTCCAACTCGTTTTCTCTGTTTCTGCTTGAGGGAGAGAAGTGCGCCTTTTACAGCTTCCACTCTTTGGTTGTGCCGCCTCGTATTCCTTTATCTTTACCTTTTACAATCAGCCTCTCCTTTCTTTTTCTTCTCTTTAGTTTCTTCTTCAACCCTTTCTTCTTTTATCCAGTCTCTTTTACCCACTTGGGGTAGCTATATGTTACCGCTTCACATAGCTAAAGATAAGACTGCACTATTTCTACATACTCGCAAACACATCGGAACATTAATAAATTATTGCATACGCGCAACGTTATTCATTGTAACATATAAAATAATTCACTTATATTCCACTTTTATTCGACAGAACTGAACTTTGTACGATAGAGAGCAAACAATATTTCATGTGACAGTCTTGCCAGAAACGTAAAAAAAATAGTAGGGGCTATCAGACCTTGATGTACATTCTTTATTCGAGGAAGTTTGCAGTTATTCGACGGGCCGAGCCGCCAAAGATCGTCAGCCTAGCGGGAGCCGCTAGGCTTATTCCCTGCCTCGGCTCTCGAGCTCCTCCCTTGACGAAGGTCAAGACACACGAAATCTCCATTTGCCCGAGGTCACAGCGGCACCTTCGTATTTCGTTGCCGGACCTTCCGAGAATCGTTGAATGTCGGAGCCCTCGATCAGAAACCAACCAGACTGTCTTGAGTTTCTCACTTTTTTTTTTATGACGGCCGTTCGCGTATGGCGTTAACAAGATATCGCAACTGTTTTCGGGAATCGCATTTGTATAATATGCGTGTTTCACAAATCAAAAGATTTCTTCAAGACGAGTCAGTGAACTTGAGCGGGTATAAGTTGACTATCGAAATTGTATACATAATATTCACAAGAATAAAACAGTTTGTTTAATGCAGATTTAACTTGTACTTTTTTATTTTATATACGTATGTAATACGTATTTTTTTATAATACGCTTTAATTTATTTTTTTATAATACGCTTTAATTTCTCTTCAATTTGGAAAACTTTTGTTTAAAAAATAGATGCATCCTAGAGACAGAATTCTCTCTCACATGAATTAAAAATTCGTATGAACTTGCAACTAAAATCTTCGTTCTTTTTATTCAAAGCTATCCGTTTTTTTCACGGATCGATATTTCTCATTCGTGATTGTATCGTCGTCACGGGATAACTAAGTAGCAACGAATAAAACAAGACGAATCGTTTGCGTACGTAGAATCGACAATAAGTTTTCGCGGAATTTAACATAAATTTTATCAAACGTCGTTTTATTTCGACAGCTTTCTCTAATCTTTCCTTTTTTCTCTTTCAAACTAGAGAGTCTGTAATCAGAGTGACGACATAAGAAGTCTTACGCTACGCCATGTTTTAGCAAAATCCTGCAAGAAAGAAAGAGTTATGTACGGTAAGCCGTACATATCTCTTTCTCTCTTGCAGGATTTCGCTAAAATATGGTGTAATCCCTCTTATGTCGTCACTCTGATTACAGGCTCTCTATTTCACAAACAGCAGCACTTACTTCTCCTACTTCATTTTTTTCCTCATATACTGTTTGATTCGATATGTGTCTTCTTCTTTTACAAGCTAGAAAACGCTTCTTTTCCCTTTTCCCAGGTTTTGCTTTATGAACGCATTTTTTCATGAAAGGACCTACCCCACGGTTCTCAGAATCGATGAATCTCTCTTTTCTCAAGGATTTTCTGTCTTCCCTCTTCTTTCTTCTTCTTTTGCTCTGTCTTCCTTTTCTTATTTCTCATCGTCAAATTTCGAATCATTTTTTCTCATCACGCGTTTTTTCTCACCAACTGTTTACAAAATTTTTACCACAACGTAATATAAAATAAAACAAACTTAAATAAAACTATATTAATAAAGTTAACTAAAGGCACTGAAAACGACGATCAATTTCCAAGGTTTTGCCGAATATATATGTATTTGTAAATTATTAAAATTATATATAAAAATTTACGCAATAAACACAAAACTTTCATATTAATAAATAAAATCAGTGATTACTTTATATGTTGTACAGAATACTATAATAGACATGAGAGAAATCATGATGTATTGTCTACGACGAAAAAATTGTCAATGCTCCGTTTTACTTCGTTTACAAATACGACATCAGAATCTACGGAATCGATCAAGGATAAGAAAAAGCAAAGCACTATCAAGTTTCCCACGCGGTGACACCCTGCTCGGGTTTGCAATTCAACTTCTGTGAAGAAATAAAGACGAAAATAGTGCGAAGAAAAAAATTGAAAGTATGTTAACAATACTGAGAAGTTACTTATCGCTTTTAAGACGATCAGTATGAACGACGATACGTATTTTATCTTTTGCGCGCGTTTTACCTGCTATACGTCTACGACAAGACTTTTATGGGTCGTGCGTTTTTCTAGGAATCGGTCCAGAGAGCCTAACCTACCCAACTATATCGATTCTTCAAAAATATCAGTTCTTTTATATAGCAAGAAAAAATCCACGACTTTTATGAACTGCTTATAAGAATTTATAGTTTAACTTGCTGCAGAAATCAGAATATATCACAAAATGTTAAATACTGCTTTTTTAAATATCTTTTTTTATATAAAGTGTGTTTCTATTTATAAAAATTTAAATGTACTTAAGAAGAAATTATATATATGTGTATGAAAAAAATAAAAACTATTTTTTTTTAATATATTATAACGATGAAAGACATTGCAACAATTAAAAAACCACAAAAATTAAAAAATCACAAAAATTAAAAAAAAAAAAAAGAAAATAAATATCAAGAAAAATGTGCGACGATCATTTTTGTCGGCAGTACCATTACAGTAGAAATTCTAATGCTCTTAATACTTTTCGGCATGAATTCTATATGATACGACAATAAGGAAGTGAAAAATCGTTACGTCGAATTTGACCGCTAAAATATGATCTGCGTTGATAAAGAAGTAAGCGATCGCGAGAATCGTAGCAAAAAAAAAAGAAAAAAAAGAAAAAAAAAAAAAAGAAAAAAATCATTAGCCATCACAGGATCGGAGCCATCTTCAAAAATTCAAATTCTCAGTTGTAGTCCTAGAGAAGGCCAAGGAACGCACGCGGTCTCCGTGTTAGAAAAGATGCTATGTTCATCTCCTCTCTTTTCTTCTCTATAGTTCTCTCCCCTGCCAATTTTTTGCCTCCTCTGTGTTTCGTTCGGATTGGTCTGTGAGCCTAGTCATTCACAGAAAACACAGAATGCAGATGGTCACGTGAGTTGTAGATACCGAAATGCCGCAAGAAAGGTCCGGAGGAGAATGAAGAGAAAAAAATGGTGTGTGTGTGCGCGCGTACGCGCGCCGTGGCGCCAAGCAGTTCACTGCTTATTCTTTTCGCTTTTCATCGTACTATTCAGAAGAATAAATGCGAAGATATTGTTATTTCGACACCGAACATTACTTTTCTGTCCATTAATGTCAAAGATGTCAACTAAACATAAAAAATGTGTGTATAGTAAAAAAACTTCAAAATAAAACTTAAGTTTTCTACATTATATTTTTTCAGTATTAATTTTTATCATTAAAAATGCATTTTAATATAATTTAGTATAATTTTGTTTTAATTTAATATAATTTCGTATGTAACACAAATGATATATTTATGTTATATTAAAAAGATTTTGTTGAGGTTGTTTCGCGATCACTATGAGATTATTTTTCGCCGAGAATCGGCCGTAATAAAATTTATGCACTTGTGTTATATTTTGCGAAAAAATAAGTTGCGAACGCGCACGCGCACATTTATTCATATGAATCGTAAAGCGGATAGTCGCGACCAAGATATCGCACGAAACACGCGATAGGTATATTTCGAAGTATAAAAAAAATAGAAGTGTAAAAGAATTAATAGGTACTAGAATGCGATTCCAGCAAACTTCACGAGCAATTTACTCACATAAAGAGAGCGAGAGAGGGAAGTCCGAAGAAAAAGAATAAGAGACGTAAAAAAATAATCGAAAAAAAAGATAGGATCGTCGATCGTTCGTAGTCATCAAGCAGAAAACCGACTAGGGTAGCACTCGCCCCTCATGTGCGCGAGCGTGTTTCGGGCACTGTGTCGGTGGCCCGATTCTCAGAAGGACCTTATTCGTTGCTCGCTGCTATATATCTCCTTCGAGGGAGAGTGGGAGGAGAAGGCCTTACTTTCTGTCTGTCTTTTATTCGCTCCTTCGTCCTCTTCTGTGTCTCATCGTGTTGTGCCGAAGAGAAACCCAGGATGCTGGGAATAACTGCATACTCTTACGAACCGAGCACGTTTACGGACATGAGCGAGTGCGCGCGTGTATGTGTGCAGTGGCACTAAAAGTACGCGTACCGGCGCGGCGCCCGGCGAAAGACGTAAACGTCGGCTGAAATTTAATATTTCCTTCTTCAAAATCCGGGCGTGAGAACGTAGATAAAAACGCTGAGGACGAATCTGATAAAGAAACAAGGACCTCAACTTATGCGTGTCGCGCGATTATCAGTTTAACATAAAAAAACAAAAAAAAATGTAAACCACAGAGATATGTCTTTTAGTTCCTATCGGTTGATTTACATTTTCGAAAATTGTTGAATGTGACTGATATAGAAAAAAAATTTCGAGTATTCCTTTCGTTAACAGTGCTTAATGTTTTCTGATTATTTACAAAACATTTATAAAGAAACTGTAGCTTTATGTGAATGAAAAAGTGTTACATTACGTAAAAATAAAATAAAAATTCTAGTTCACATTTCTATCCCATTATTCCAACAAAACAATATCTACCAATCAACTTTGCTTTGCAAGATATTTGCTGAACCAAAAATTTTAGAGACTGACGTGCAAGTTTGAGGATTAATAAATAGTTTTCGGACACAAATAATAAATAAAGCGCGGAAGTTGTAAATAAATAAAAATAAAAATAAAAATAACAAAACCAGATTAGACAAACAGAATTATTCACTGAAAAACAGTGACGATTCGTGACTTCTTTGATGAAGAAAAAAGAAAGAAAATGATTGAAAAAGCTGGAATTCAAAGAAACAAGAGAAGCGAAGTAAATAAAAATTCCGGCTCTCGTTGCGTGCATGTATGCCCATGTGCGCACATCAAGAAACGAGTTCAAGTGGTTAGAGCAAAAAGAAATAAAAACAAAGAAGAAAATGAAATAGCGGAGAAGATCAGATGCAAACGAAGACGAAGAGAAGATGTTATATAATAAAGAAAATAAAAGATGTTAAAAAAGAAGAAAAGATAAGAACGGAAAAAAGATTACAATAGAGATTATAAAAACGAAAAGAAAATGCAGAACAAAGTAAAAGATAATCGAACGAAGAGAAAAAAATGCCAAATTGAAATAGAGTACATAACGAAAAGAAAGCAGAAACACGAGAAAAAGATCATGGAAAGAAAGAAAAAGACTTCCTTTAAGAATCTGCGAAAAAGGAGCGATCTACGAAAGCATCTGATGGCGCCGCGTACGAAGGGCGAAAAAGTCCATCGCGGAAAGGGAAACGAAGCTTACTCATCAGATCGAAGATGTGCGGAAAGAGAAGGAAAAAGATAGAAAAGACAACAAGAATGAACTATAAAGAGGAAAAAGACCTTTTGAGAGGACCGCGAGAAGAAGTCTCGAAGATGGGCCTTACCAGGCGCACGGTGGTGATACAGAAGGGTAGAGTAGACGAACGAAGGAGACGCGTTCGGACGGTAAAGAGGCGAAGGTGTAGAAAAGACGGCGGGAGAGGCAGAGAAGAAAGAGGGGCGGATGTCGTGGAATGCGGCCGTGGTCCCGGTATATACGCGCGCCGGTTCCTATGTCAGCGTATTTGTGTATTTATGTGGAACACCGGAGAACCACGCCGACGAGAAACAGAAAAATAGGAGAGGGAGGAAGAGAGAACAGAGAGAGCAAGAGAAGAATCTTTTTGCGTGAAAAGGAAAGACAAAGACGAAGGAAAGAGCCAATGGCCAGCCAAGGTGTGCTGCCCTTTTGCTACGAGAGAGAGAGTAGGTAGGTACACTCTTGAGAGAACATCCGACTATGCAGCAAGAACACCAGGAAACAAACGACAGCCACCCCACCATCATCACCGGCACCACACCATTGCCACGCTTCTCTCCTTCTAGTCTTTCCTTCTCTTTTTCTCGCACCGTGCAGCGCGGTCACGCTGATCTCTGCTCTGTTCTGTTCTGCTCTGCTTTGCTCTGGTTTCTACTCTGTTCTGCTCTTCTCTGCTATACTTTGCTATGCTCTTCTCTTTTCCTTTCCTCTCCACTCTTCTGTTTTTTTCTGTTATACATTCCTACTCCATTCTTCGAAATTCGCATCCCTAAAGCTGCTTTCTTTTGGGAGTCTCGGAGACACCGTGAGGTCAAAACACGCTCTGTTGGAATTTCTGCGTAAGC
The DNA here is from genome assembly GCA_014839585.1 of Pseudomyrmex concolor. Lineage (NCBI taxonomy): Eukaryota > Metazoa > Arthropoda > Insecta > Hymenoptera > Formicidae > Pseudomyrmex > Pseudomyrmex concolor. Next base: position 18,337 of record QVOB01025018.1, read on the forward strand.
AGTCGCCGACTGTGTATCTCCGAGATCAATCGCTTGCTCGGTGATGTTTTCTCTCAGCATGAGTCGTGAGAGGATCAGATAAATGAGAAGTTTATTAAAGCTTTAAGTTTATATCTAAAGCTATATAAGAACTGCTCAAAAAAAAAAAAAGAATGAAAATTTTTGTCAAGAGAAATTGTCGAACGTTTTAACTGAAACATATTGCGATAAATTCAATAACATTTGATAAAATTATTTCAATTAATTTGTATTAAATAAACCCAAAGTAACTCGAGTGATCTTAAAATAAAAATCTGATACAGGTAATTAAAATATTTAAAATTCCGTAATTATTCGCCATCACATATAAAACATGTTTTTTTCTATATTTTAAGTTAAAGAAAATGAAAATTTTAATCAATGTGTATACAACAAAAAGTTTTATTCTCAAATCGACACTGATAAATGACAGTTTATTATCCACTGTTCGTTAGAGTTTTGAGCAGGTTAATAACCTCACCTCATCGATCGATTAATGCGATCAATTTGTGCTTTGAGATTTTTTCGAAAGCGTTATTTTCATTGGAAACACTAAGCCGCCTGTTCTCTCTTTCCGTTCGTTAATCTTTCTCTCGTTACCCAGAACGACGAGCGCAACGCGAGCGACTGGTACGTGAGAGAATGCCGTCAATGCAACGGCGGTGATTTCGGAAGGGAGCTGCGAGAGAGAGAGAGCGAGAGAGCGAGAGAGCGAGAGAGCGAGAAAGAGAGAGAGAGAGAGTAGGAGCAGTGCGAGAAGCAAGAAGAGATGAACGCGAACGGAAAGGGAAATGTCTGGTGCAAAATATCTCGTCGCGGATACTGTACAAATACGTCGAGAAATACAAATCCCGAATAGCGCGCCGTGAATCAGTCTCGGAGAGAGAACCGCAGCACAACTCGGTATTCGAATCACGTGAGTTTCTGTCCAGCGCGACTGCGACCTGGACTCTCGGTCGCAGTGCTCGATTTCGTGATCGCGTTGACAGGAAGCAGGGTCACGAGCGCAAGTACTTTGACGATGGTGAAGCATACACTTGCTTCATGCGCGTAATACGCGATTCGATGAAGAGAGCTGGTTTCCGCGCAACCGCGTTCTTTGGCAAATTATACATACTGTCAAACGTCTCTCTAATTATAAAATAACGTATAAATAGTTTCCTGCGAGTTTACACGCGTTATCTTTGAGTCGCATTATATGGGACACCCCAATTAATTTCAAGATATAATTAACTCCAAAGATATAACTCTAAGATATAACTTCATATATAATACTACTTAGATAAATAGAAAGACTAGAATTTCTTCTCAAGTTCTCAAGAGTTTTATATATTATTTATAAATATAATATCTTTACCAATACGTACATTAATGAGAACCAGCTCAATTGGTTTATCATATTTATTTAAAAATTCTTTTCTTTTCTCTCGTTTGCACGCATCTTCTCTCGTCGCATACTCCGAAAAGACACAGAGATCGCGCTGTCTCTATCTCAGGAGACTCGCGCAGCATCTCAGGCGGTCCATCGGCGACGGTGGCCTTCCCCTCTTTCCTTTCCTCATCCCACTCTGTGACACTTGAGCTTTCGGTGGAGGGAAACACACAGCGTGTGTATAAACGCACATATATGCACACATACGAGCGCGTGTCCATGAGTGTACGCGCCGCAGCGATATGAGAAACAGTAAGAGAAGGTGAATAAGGAAGGAAGGAAAGAGAAAGAGAAAGGGAGGGAGGGAGGGAGG
>QVOB01025019.1:0-33922 GCA_014839585.1 Pseudomyrmex concolor
AGAAATAATACATTCATCACATACGCGCGTACGTGGGTGTGTGTTTTTACGCACTGTGCATTATTAATGGCGGAAGGATCTCTCTTAGCGTTGAGCTTCCAAAAATCTACATGAATATTTTCGTCAAGTTCCGAAAATATAGACAAAATACCAACTCGCTAGCGTTAGACCATCGCGAGTAGCTTGTTGTATATTCGTTCCGGAAGAGATTTAAGAGAGAGCCCGCGACGTATTTACGACGCCGCCTGCGTTTAGCGGGCACGACGAGTTAAAAATACGACGGATGTTTAACGAGCGGCGAAACGTCACGGCAGATATCCGCGAGCGCGGTCATCCGGCAAACGAGCGGAGGACCGGCCGGAACCGACGATTATTGGGGACGAACGATGGCGGTCCCGGATTTCCTCCCTCCCGAACCGCTGATCGATGGACGCGCGTTGTTATTACTACTGTTTACCAATTAGCCGGCGCGCAATTATAATTGGTAATTGCAGGTATCCGCGCGAACCGCGCGCCGGCCGCGACGTCGCAACGGTTGTTCCGTTCGCGAGCACACACGCACACGCACACACACACACACATCGCGTTAATTTCAAATACCGCATCACGTCGAAACAGAAGTGCTCGCGCGAGCACATACGCGAGCGAGGTGTCATTAATTGAATTCTCGATGACTTAATGACCGTTGAGTCGAGAGCGGAAACAAGCGCTGGGATGCAGCGCGGCGTATGGTAGAAAAAAAAAAAAATCCATTTCTCGAATTGAAAAGTTTCGCGCGCCGCAATTACAAACGACACCGAGAAAAAATATACGTACGTTTGAAAAATCTGGAACGGAATCTTCTCTCTTTATTTCGAAACGATGCGATATTTCAGATTTACGTGACAAACATCTGTCAACCCCGGCTCGAATTCATTTACGAAGAGCGGAGCGATGAAAAGAGGACGCGAGCAATTTTTCAGAGGGTGATAGAAAAGGGGAATGTTTTATCGCGCGCGAGACACAGAACGCGCAACATAAAGTTTCGTCCCGCCGCCGCCGCCGCCGCCGGAAGGGCCGCACGTTTCAGCGCGAGAGAAATCGCTGTGCGACGAGAGAAATATATACACCCCTTCTCCCCCGGATTCGCACCCTTCCTACTTTCTTCCGGGAATAAAGAATAGACTTCGTTTCTCCGTCGGCGCAGATCCGATATAACGATAGCGACAAGTTAAAGAGGATGCCGAAAGGATATCGGAGGTCACGCCGTCGATTGAGCACGAAGGTTACGAAAGGGCAGTTTCCCCGGAAAACTGATTCTCATCCCTCCGCTAGTATCAGTAGTTCGGCCGAGTTGGAAAAGTGAACCTCTCGTAGATTTTTCTTGCAAATGGATTTTCTTCGCGCAAGCCGCGCGGCGTGGAGGATAAAATCGTCAACGAAGAGGAGGAGCGGAAACGAATCTCCCGACGTTTATTGAAACAAAACTCTCTTTTCCCTTCGTGATTTTTAGTCGCGTGGGGTAACCCCTACCCGAGATTAAACTGTTAATCGCGAAATGCGGCAATGACATCCTCTGTTTCAATTGAAATCAACTCTTGAATTAAAGTTTTCGAAAGAAGTTTTCCGTCGAGACGTTTCCGCATGTAAAAACCGCCGTCGGTTTTACCATACCCGCACTCTCTCACCGGAAAACGCGTCCTTCTGGCGCCGTTCCAAATAAGACAGCCGTCAATCCGAAGAGAGACCTTCGGGGAACGCGCGGGAATCGATCGACCGTCGTCGTCATCGGTCGTCGCGATCGCGCGCTCCGAACGTTCGTTGAAAGCCAAAGCGAATATGCAAGCGGTCGCATCGTATCTCCATTCATCTGCATACGAGTCGAAGTCCTCCGCGGAGGGCAATAGAGCGTTCTCTCGATATACCCATCGACACGCAAGACTCTCTCGCGTCCCTTTGACATCGGTATTATTGTGTTCCGGCGAGATATAAACCCTCCCTCCCCCTCCTTTTCCCGCAGGAGAATCCTACAATATAATATCTTTCTGTGCACGCGGATATCTTCATCTTCGAGCGATCTTTTAATTATTCAACACTCGAATGTGCGTTTTTTACCACTTTTGTTTTGCGCAAAAGTGGATAGTGAAACCAGAAATTATCCTGTTTCCTTCTTCTTCAGAAAATCATCATTTTTATTCGTATTTTATACCTCATGTGTTTGTTTCTTAATTAATAAAGTAGATTTAAAAAATCCAGAGTTAAAAAAAAAATATTTCTCAGGTAGAGAGAAAAGAGAGAGAAAAAAGTACGCGGAAATTCTAATTACGTGTGATTAAATACACAAATGAAATCTTCTCAGTCTCTTACATAATTATTACATCTAGAATTTGTGAACATAATGAAAGATACTTGTCCTGGGGATCCTCGCGCTGGCGAGAAAGATTCTGCAATTTTTGTCGAAATTTATTAGAAAACTCAAACGTCCGTGTATTTTTCCGCCTCTTTTTCGAAACGCGAGTTCCATTATGCGCCAGTACGCAGGACACTCGGGGAATTCTCGTATTCCGCGCGTATTTTCTTTGTGTGTGTGCGTGTGTGTATACCAAACCTCGAATATCAACGGATGGCGTCCACGCGCGCGCCTCTGCCTCTCGGAAGCCTCCGAGGAAATCTCGCAGCGAGAGGTACCGCCGCTCCTTTGACACTGGAGTTAGCCTATATGAGCTTTCCTGTCTGTGCAGTGAAGGATGCCATCCCAGCGCGCATCCAGCGCGGATGCGACCTCCTCTCTCATCCCTCGCCCCTTCCTCCTCTTTTCCGGTATCCTTTCTCGACATGGGTCAAAGGCGGAAAGCAAGGGGAAGGGGAGGGTTAACATACACTGCGCGCCAAGAGGAGATCCCCTAACCGTGGGCGCGCGCGGACGTTAACCTTTGCCGAAAAGCAGCGCAGCCTGTCGCTCTTCCTTTGAGTCGGCGATTGTTCTACGATTGGACGACGTGAGACAGATATCTCTCTTCTCTCGTCCTCTAGCTTTGTCCGGCGCACACTTATCCGGCGAATCTGCGCCCGGCACAGATGTACCGCGTCATGATATTCTCCTTTCTCTCTCTCTCTCTCTCTCTCTTGTGACAATGAAACGGACATTTGGACGGATGTGACGTGTAACGAGGGTCGATAACGTCATCGCCATTCGCAAATGTGGAAATAGGAGCGGAGAAAACAGGGACCTTTGATGTGGGCGAGACGAGATAGTAGATATGAGAAACTCTTGACGTTCTGTTCCTTCAAAATCCCTCTTCAACAGCGTGAAGTAATAAAATTTATTATTTAAATGTCCTCTCTCTTTTTGTTGGTTATAAATTCCAATGCGGATCGAATTTCGTCCGTCACGAAGCGAAAGATTAAAGCTCGTCGCGCGAAATGTTCAACTTTCATCGCGCGAGAGCCGCGCGAGAAAAAAGCCGACCGTCGGTCGCGCGAATCCAATCAATCGATATTCGTTTTCATGTTAAAATGCGGAAACGATTGCCGCGTGGCTCACGGTCAAAAAAAATTTTTCCACTCCCCTTCCCTCCACATTGCGCTGTGGAACGCGCGGCATGCTCGGCGCTGCCACAAAGACGGCATCGTTGCAATCGATATTGCGAATTTTCAAAAGCCGCATGGAAAAGCCAGGGAGAGAGAGAGAGAGAGGAAAACGGAAAAGCGACGAGAGCGGCGGCGGAATTGCATGTCGGTCTGTGTCTGGAATTTAAGTATTTCAGCACGTGCACCGGAGCACTCATCAATATGCGGGCGAATCGTTAAAAGTTAAATTATTCCACAGCGGATTCGGCATAATAACTTCCGAGCGGGTATTATGTAAAAATCTTCGGAATTATTTCGGAAAACGAAACGACGCCGCTTTGTTATTTTTTGGGAGGGTTTTGTTTTCTATTGCACGAAAACGTTCGAAATAACAAAAACAATAGTTTTGGGGAAAATTGTTATCTAAAACAATCGTTTTAGACGTACGCATATCTCGTTGCTTTGACACAATCGGAAAGACAAATGTGCAAATTAAATGGCGGCGGCGCGTGTGTGTGGATATTTTTCCAGGATCTGGTTGGATTTTTTTTCCGCTACGCCCAAGCGCAACGCTCATTTTAAAATACATTGTTTTATTCAATCAAACGTAAATGAATAGTACAAAACTACAATATCATCAAAGTAACTTTTCTTCGCACATACAAGCTGCGCGAGGACAAGACAAACAATCAAACGCGCGATATTGTTGTTACGTAAGGCGCTTTACATGATCCGTTTTCCTTCGAGAAGTCTTGATGAAGCCGAGGAACTGCAGCGCGGCGACCGCTTGAGTAAACCGAGCTCTGAATTCCACGTTAAGGATAAGTTACTGCCTACTGATGATGAAATGCGAGATAACACGTGCGAATTATTCAAACTAGAAGGTATCTAGTTCACGGAAGTTACTTCGGGAGGGAGGGAGCGCGATCCCTCCCTCTCTCTTTCTCACGTTAGAAAGCGTGATATGAATTTCAAAGACACACAAGAAGACAAATCTCGAATCGATCGAGCGTCGAACGAGTGAGCGAGCTTTAAAGGATACTGCAGCTGCGGATCCACGTCGCGTTGCTCCTCGGCATCGGCTTGCGGCTCCACGATCGTCAGAAATGCCTGAAAAAATAAAACAAAAAGAAAAAAAAAGAGCAAAAGTTTTAAAAATCTCAGACACAACACTCGTACGTTAAACATTCGGTACGACATCTTCTCGGCGCAAGACGTCTCTCTCTCTCTCTCTCTCCGGTTTTGCTCGGCGCAATTTTCACGAGAAACCGTTTTACCGACCTTTCTAATCACCGACCCGGCAATAAAGAAAGTCTCTCGCGCGCAACGACGTGCTTGCGTGAATCATTCGCGGCGGCGACGGCCGCAGCGATTAAATCACGGAGACGGCCGGGTCGGTGCGTGACCGTAAGTGTAACAGAGATTAACCTGTAAACATGAGCACGCGGGGGCGCCCGAATTGTTACCTGCAGCCAGTCGTACATATTGATCAGCTTCCTTGACTCCAAGTGCAGTTTATAAATTATACTCAAGTCGGGGAGTGTGCGCGGAATGTCGTCGTCGTTCTCCAATTTGCAGCAGTCGCACTGAAATATGCATTTCCAATTAACTGCGCCGCGAGAACATTTCGAATAAAAGCGCGATTTTTTTTTAGCGGTCGGGTCGCCTTGGATAAATCGCTCGTATGACGGAAGATTAAACGCCGCGAAGCGAGTCAATGTCCTCTTCGTTCGCTTTAAAAACGGATCGAAATATTAATAACTAAGAGATTCCTGAAAGACCCCGAAGCTCGAGACGTAAACAGAAAATAAAAGCGCATACGCTTTAAAAAAGAAAAAAGTTCGAATAACGTTCGGAAATCTCTCGTTTTTAATCGCGTAAAATTAAATAAAATAAATAAATAAATAAAGTTCGTCCACTGTGAGCACACGTCCGTTTGCATTATTCAGACACTCCGCGCGCGACTCTAAATTGGCCGGTTTTTCGAGCACGTTTCCGCTGTGTAGCGACGCAATGCAACAAGAGACCGGCTAACGAAATCGCGTGCGCGAGCCATTCGTGCGGAACTTCTCCACTCACGTCCAGGTACATCTGCGGATCGCTCAATCCCGTGTGTATGGCGGCCCTTACGGAGCCGCGGATGCGGTGCTTCGCCTGGTTCCCGTCGTCGTAGCAGAATATCTCATGTGCCGTCACGCGACTCGGGTCGACCAGGTGGACAGAGAATACTTCTCGGTCCAAGTAATCGATCAAATCGCACTGCGCTTTGTAGGCGGAACGCGACCGTTGCTGACTTATATTTTCAAGCAATTTCTACGGGAAAAACGTTGACATCGTTTGTGTATTTTTTAATCGTTCGACGATCTGAAGTTCGTTTCGATTTTTTGCATTTATTGTTAATTGCGTAAATTATATCATTTTCGATTTTTTATATATCGCACCTCTTTCAATTGTTTGCGATTTTCCGCCAACTTTTTAAGATTTTCCTTTGTTGTGCTGATTATCTCGGAAGTTTCTCCCGCGCTGCTCAAACTGGCTTCTCGAATCGTTTTGATATGAGTTTCGAGACGGGCTTGCATCTCCTCGATTTTCGGATCCTTGGATTTCTCGACAATCTTTACGATCGATTCGAGTTTCGAGAAGAGCTCCTCCTTTGACAAAACTTTCAGTAATTTCATGCATTCTTCATATTCCGCGGATTCCGTGAGATTGCTCGTGTAAACCGCTTTGGTGTAAACCTCCCGCAACTGAAACAATTGTCGTTTTTTTTTTCCCCTATCGTTCTTATTTTCCGAATCAGAATTTTTTTTCTTGCACATAAGTTCATTCCAATTTATTGAAACACCCTATTACCTGTTTGCCCATTGGCGAGCCTGGCAAGGGAGCGACCAAACAGTGCAAACATCTCAAAATAAGCAAAAATCGCTCTATAAAACTGTGAAATTTGTTTAACAAACGTTTCAGAATTTCCTACGAGAAATCAAGTTTAAAACGGAAGTGAGAGAGATTATGGGATTTCCAAAAATTATCTGTCAATAATTTATTCAGAAAGAGAGAGAGAGAGAAAGACGTCGAATAATTTTGCTTCCGCAGGCAGTCGTTGCAAATTCGATTTGTACACATTTGAACGTTTTTAATCTCTTCAAATATTTAAGCATCTTCCGTTCATAACCGATTTGTCAGGAAACTGTCAGATTGAAAGTTTAAAATATACTCGAGAGATGAAATTAAAGCGCTTTATTTATTGTTCTATTATTATTATTGGACGTCTGATAATTTTTGGAAATCTTGTAATTGTCGGCAACAAAATATAGAAACCTTAAATTTGTTATTGTCAAGATTATTACCGCCTTTTACTTTGGTTTTTAAATATTCCGCGACAGACGGCAAGCTTCTAATGTCCGCGATATTTTCGTCCGTGAGTTTCGAGATTCTCTCCTCAATGTCTTTCGACTGGCAACAAAGATAGCTCGTGTTGTTGTCGTAGAAATGTTGTATCATGCACAACTGAAATCGATTCGGAGATTAATTTATCGTAAACGTCAGTCGGTCGTGCGTCTTACAAAGGTTTTATCTATGTTCTGTACCTTGTAATGCTGCAAGAAATTATCTACCGAAAAGTCGTAAAACAGAAAAATGTCGGTCAACAGTTGAAACGCGCGACCGATCAATTTGAACGGAATCTCCGACGAAAAAACAGTGCTTTCCAATACGTCGGATAGTGTTGTCACTTGTGTCTGTGTGGAAAACACCTAAACGACAAGCGAACGATACAAAGTCATTGCGCGAATGCGTACGTGTGGGAAGAGAATGTTGCAAATTTTTTAAACTTGCCTGCACCACCAATTTCGACGTGACGTCGTACGTCAACGATCTGTGGACAACGTGCAACGAAGTTGCGACACCGAATATGAGCACAAATTTCAATGCGCTTCTGTACGAGCTGAAAACAATTGCGATTAAAAAATAACTTTTAGTCAGTCGCTGTTTCGTCAGTCTCTGAATTTAAATAATTTTCAAGTATTTATCAAAATTCTTTGCTAGACGTGTTTGCGCGTTTAGAAAAAAACGCGCGAAAATTTATTGTCGCGATACCTCAGCACCAGGATAAAATCGTGTAAAACATCGGTGGAAAAGCTTTCGAAATCCGGTAGGATAAGAACCAAGGGATCCTCTGGATCGTGATTGTCCGCGAACCATTCTTTCAACGTTCGCATTGTGCACTGACTTTTGCGAACTTCGGGAGCGTCATCCTACAAACGTACAAACGATAATTACGCGAGTGAATCGAAAATTCCCTTTTGCGCCATCGTTGCCGCATTGTCAAACTAACTACCGATTCCGCTTTGTGAATAAGCTGATACACAGCGTCCTCGATAGTGCTCTTCAGATTGTTGCAATTTCTGCTCCACAACATGGCTATGTGCGGCGTGATCTTGCCGAGTCTGGTGATCGTCGTGTTAAACAGTGTTGTGTGATCGGGAACGTTAACGCCTGTGTGTAGAATTTTACTTGTGTGTAAATTGTTTTTGTTCACAAACATTTCGCATGCAACTTGCAAACTTACTTCGCTAAAAAAAAAAAAAAAAAGCAGTTTTTTCAACGAATAAAACTTAGTTTACTTCTCAGTTTAGTCAAAGTGTTTTAGAGAAAAATTATTATTTTAATAAAAAACAAAAAAAAAAACTTGTAGAGAGAAATGTAGAGAAAAACAACTGTAGAGATAAGAGACTTGTTTTTTTCCAACGAAAACAAATTGCAGCTTTTAACGTCGTCTAACCTGTTAATAAAATAGCCGTGGCTATTTCGTGAGACGTCGCATCTGACGGTGACGCTTTTACTTTTTTAACGAAAGCCACCACATTGGACACGACTTGTTGAAATATTTTTGACCTGACGTTCTAAAATATTAACAGTATTGTGGTACATGTTTTTGTTATATACAGATTTATAAATAAAATAAATCCAAATGGGACACACAACGAGAGATATACCTCTGCAGCCTCTTCGATGTGTTTCCACGTTTCACTGTACGCGATGTACCACGGTTCATTAACGTAGCTCGCACGTTGAACTTTATTTTTCTTCTTACCGATTTTGTAACGCCCTTTGTAAGCAAATATTCCCTACAAATTGCGATCAGGTTTACGTTTCGCACACCATTTTCTGTTGGCGTTAACGCATTGCGTGTAAAATTTTCTCTTGCTTTAAAATTTAACGCGATCTCAATCGTTAATTAACACAACATATTATTGCAATATTAATTTAGAATATGCTTTCAAATATGTAGTTTTAATGTTGCATACAATGTCATCATAAACAATCTCAAATTTCGACATGTTGATGAAAATATTTAAGTAGAAATTGCAAATAAACATTAATATTTTTCAAAGATATTTTTTAACATTCCGTGCTGTATTTAACGTTTTGTAGAAACGCACGTTACGTGCGTATATTGCGTACTAAATGAATCGCGCTTTTCTCAATTAACATTTCTGGCAAATGACGGCAGACGGAAGAATTGTCACACTGTGCCGTGGATTTTGCGCTTTTTCTTTTTGGAGGTTAAGCCAGCGCGCGGCTCAAGCAACAGGTTGCATGCCATGTATCGCTTACCTTGGACATGGAAACGTTCTCCATTCTGTGAACGGGAGATCTCGTCGCGCCGTTGAGTATAAACCTTCTTTAATACGTCTCGACACCGGCAGATAAGAGAAACAAATTATATTTATACCGAGCACCCAACACAAAACTCAGCGCGTGGTTTGCGCGCAAACTGCGTCTGCGACGAGAGCAGTGGTGGGACGGGCTGTCGCCGCTCAGCTGTTATTGAAAGATCCTCGTGCCGCCAGCTGGCGCTATGTACTAGCCGTGAGTTCGATTCGAGATGAAACTCTGGTCGAATCGCGCTTCGAGTTCCCGCGTCTTTACAACACTAGAGACCACCGGACACGACACGTGTACTGATGTTGATCAGTTAATTACAACACGTTTATTCTCCATATTTACTTTTTTTTTATATGCAGGAAAACTTTCTAAAGATTAATAAAATAATAAACAATGTTACTTAAAGATTCAAATGACGAAAAATAGACGGGTGTTTCCATGCTGTGGTAAACGCGGAAAAGGTTTACACATGTATTTATTGAAACAGCTTCAATACTAAGCTATCACCTTATTTTGAATAACATACCAGTGTTGTTGTTCGAGCAGCCGCCTTCAGTACACACAAAGAAAGAAGAAGTACTTCTTAAATAAGAAAAACGAACAAGTAATCTCGAACCACAACAGATTTTACACATAAAATATTATATTAGTTAAATTCTCAGCAACAGAATATAAATTGTGTTTTATCAAGTTCTGAATTATACGCGTGTCGTGCGTACAAGAAACTCTTTCTTCTTCACAAGCAACGTTTTCTATACATTTTCACAAATACTTTCGGAACAAAAGTGATTATACGTGTGATTTTGTTGTTACAAATATCAGTTATTATGCCGATAAGTAGAAACAATAGCGAAACAAGTAGCGTAAAATATAAATTGTTGGATACTGTTAAATACTCAATAGATAAGGTAAAAAAAAATCTTATGTATGTTATACAACTTTACATCTATCTACCATTAAGAAATCTAGTTTTTTCCTTCTTGCTCTCTTTCTGTATATTTTTGATTTGGTGTTAAACTGTGATGTGTAAGAAGACCATATGTTCAATTAACTTTTCTGAAGATATTCATTAAGCAAATTTTCATTATAACATAATTGATGAATTTCAATTTCAGGCACTAGAATATTTGACATTCGCGCCTTCTATGACAAAAATGAAATTACTACAACTGCATAAGTTGTCGGAGTTAAGCAGGCATCTCGACGTAAAACTATATCTCAATAAAACACTTATTCCAAAAGCAGCATATATATTGAAAATAGAGTCATTGCAGTATGTCAAGGTTGTATTGCTTACGTAAAATGATGCAATTTTATTTATCAAATCGTTAATCGTCATCCGTGGATTATTAGTTTCGTACTGCGTTCAATTTTCTTGTAAAATTTCGATATCAAATTTTTAAAAGACACGGAAAATATTTACACATTTATTATATATTTATAGGATAAATTATTGGAGATTATCGCAAAGACGTGTCACGTTGACAAAGTTATCGACATGATAGGACAAGACAGAGAACTTGTTAAATTCATTTTCTGTTCCTTCGGTAACTGTACTAACAATTTCCGATTACAAAAAACACTCTGCAAACTTTTGTCTTTGATAACACGCAAGATCAAGATTCACGCTACATCGGAATGGATGTGTCATTTGACACGCTCTTGTTATTTGTTGGGACCTAATATTTTGCGTCTACTAACACAAACACTGCCGGAAGATGCGGGTAAAACTTACAGTTCTGAAGATTCTTCATTTTAGCGATTTGATTGCAATTTCATTTTTGCTTGAACAATACAAATACTAAAAAGACAAACTTCTTGCAGACGATCTGTTTACGGAAATGATAGTATTGATTTATTCACTGTCCGAACTGACATTGCCAGACGGAACAAACGTTTTAGAACGTATCTTTAACACGCGCGATTTAATATCCGCATTGCTTCAATGGCTTGTTAAAGTTTTTTTCCGAAATTTAACCTTCTACAGTTCTATCTTCAAGAATTATTTTTGGATTATCATACACTTGTGGCAGAAAATAATACATACTGTCACAAAATTCGAGTCGTTTGGGAGTAATTCTCGTGATTACGATAACGACTTAGATCGCTTATCAATTCTGCAATTTTTGGATTTTATTCAAGGCTCTTTTAAATTTCTTTTGCTCTACGGTAACAACTAGTACGTCACATATTTTCTATGCTACACACACACACACGCAAACATATATAGCATTTATATGAATATTATCTCAATGAATTCTACTTTTACTTTTCTAGCTTTCAAACTTTTGAAAACATAATACCACTTAGTGTTTTTTCCCTGTCTCAAAATATAAAGCTGTTCTCAGACTCGTTTTCGGACTATAAAATTACGCTAAGAAATGTGAAACTCACAAGTAGCATTTTAAGTCAAATAGAATTTTACAACTTTTTCGATGCAGTGTTGGAGTATGATCAAGGTTTAAAAGGTAATTTGATCTCAAAGTACACGTACAAACAAAAAATTTTTCTGCCAAAATATATTTGGTTTTAAAACACATCTATATTATTTTGAAGTACACAACATTTTACAAGTTATGCAAGATCTGGAACAGTACTTCGACCATAGTATAAACAAGTACGAATGGAGTTATAAAGACATTCTGGAAGGACTACTCGTGTGGGAATACTGTTTTGTGTCTCCGCTTGATCCATTTACTGATCAGTTTTTACACACGATTGTCGCTTACAACACATCACAAGATGTAGAATATAAGATACTTCATTTACTAACATCTGATATATGTTACTATATACGTATTCTCTTAATGTGGAACATAAATTAATTTCGTTACATCTGATCCGATGCTACTATCTGTTCTATATGCATTAAGGTATATAACGCTACTTGCATACGTACCACAAAGTACAATGTTCCAGAGTATGTCCCATCAAATATAGGTGTAAGCGAGGAGAGCAGAATAAGTTTTGTGAAAAGAAAATAGATGTAATATGTAAAATATTATGTATAATATTATGTATAATATTATGTAATGGTTTTTGCAGATGTAAGCAGGGGAAACGTAAATTTTGTGAACAGAAAAAAGATATAAAGATAGAGAGAGAGAGAGAGAGAGAGATGTAGAAACACGCAAAATATTATATACTTAGTAAAATATTATATACTTCTTATATGTTTAGAAAAATATATAATAGAATTTTGTAAGTATATAATAAGAAGTTTAGAATTCTGCATATTTTTTGTTCCATAAAAAGGTACGATTTGCCTGCTATTATTCTTTGTCTGCTAAAATCTCTCACTTACCCTGTCGTTAATATTATACACGTGGGAGAGAGAGAAATATTATTTAATCCTATAGATGCTCGGTGGCAAAGAGTATACAAATTTCTGGTGTGGTGTAAAAAAAAGATATCTACGAAAAACGTCACTCGTTTTATCACAGAAAATAAATGATCATGACAATGATTAATCATTATGAACAATACAATTTTTCTTTGATCAGAGAAAAATCAAAACCCAGAACTTTTCACACATTTACAATAAAAATTAAACTCATATATATGTATATGATTTTATTACGTTTCGGAAAAAGATGAGATGTCTGTCACACCTCACCGCGCGAAATGGTGAATTAATGAAACGCTACGTATGTAAAACTTTAAAAAATATGTTTGATCGAAGAAATAATATTAGAGAAAATTAAATTAGCTGTGACTAAACATCGCAATATAACGCGCAACAATACAATTTTTATCAAATTATTGTGATATAAAAGAGTTGCCGACTTATTTACATATATATGTAGTATATGTAATTGTAATTCTATTATACGTTTATAAATCTTATCACCCATGTTCATGTAAAAACTCATTTTTACACGTTTAGTTTCACTAAATATATATGTCAGTATGAGAGAGAAAAAGAGAGAGAGAGAGAGAAACAGAGAGATAGAGAGAGAGAGAAAGAGAGCGTGAACATCAATTTTATTATCTACTACTCTGTAGATCTGTGTATTTATATCATATTTTCTAAATTAAACACTCACATGTTTATGTTAAAATTCACAATTTTATTTAAACAGAATTACATTTTTAAACGATTTTATATCGAGTCAAAAACGTCTAGTTTCACTGAATAAAAATATAGAATATAGCGTTATCTCTTTATATTATCTTCCTTCTTTCTCCATCATTGTTGCTTGTGAAATAATGAAAAGTGTCAATTATTTGTATTTCAAAAAATCTTGAGTCATACGACGCAAACAGATTTCATCGCGAAAACGAAAATATTTACGAATGTAACGACTTTGTTCGGAAAGCATCCTTGTTACATTTGAATCATTCCACCGGTGTTGTTCGAGCAGACATCTACTGTACATTCTCACGCGAGAAAGGAAACAGTACTTTTTATATAAAGAAAACGGACAAGTATTTTCAAGTTAAATAATATTGCACGAACAGATACATTCCATATATAAAACACATACTGATCAAGTTCTCAGCAGCAAAATAATTTTCAAATAAACTTCGAATTCTCTATATATCGTAGATATAAGAGATCTTTTTTCTCTCATAAGCAACTGTACATTTTTCGAGAATATCGAAGGAAACTTGTGAACACAGTTTGTACGTAAATTTGTTATAAAAAGTATCAGTTACCACGTCGCGGAAGATTATACCGTCGGAAGTTCAACACGAAATAAATGAGGTAATAAACTTTGTTTACTACAACATCTTTAAACTATCTACCATAATTTAGTTTTTTTAATTTGTTTAAGGAAATTAGAAAGAAAATTTATTTCTCATTAGTTTAATTTTTCAATCAGTCTTCTATCACACCATAATATAGTTTTTTTTTCTTTGTATTAAACCGTCATGCAATAAAATGTGATGATTATGTGTTGAATTTAGTTTGTACAGTCGTACTTATTAATCACGTTATAATGTAAACTGAGCGAATCAATTTCAGGCATTACAGTTTTTGATTTCTACGCCTGATGTGACAAATATGACATATATCCACATGAACAAGTTATTAAAATTAAGCAAACGTTTAGATATAAAAGTGTATCTTCAAAAACAAATAGTCCCACTAATAAGTCAAGCAGTTATAGTACACAGACAGTCTTCAATGTATTTCAAGGTTGTACAAACTGTATAAAATGATGCAATTATCTTTTTTAATTTAATCGTAATCTGTAGATTATTAGTTTTATAATATGTTCACCTACATAATGTTTAAGTATTAAATCTTAATATCTTAAAAGACACAGAAAATATAAAAATGTATGTATTTATTATTGTAGGCTAGACTTTTAGAGATTATTAAAAGTATGTGCTATTATAACAAAGTTATCGAGATGATAGGACAAGATAAAGAACTTGTTACCTTCATTCTTGGTTCTTTCGATAACTTCGATATCAAATCTCCGATAGAAAAAAGATATCAACTCTCACTTTTCAAACTTCTGTCTTTAATAACATACGAGATCGAATATGAATCGGTATGGAAAACTCATTTGACTAGCTCTAATTGCTTGTTGGGATCTCATATAATGCGCATATTGACACAAGTCAGCTCGCCATTGCTAACTTTTAAAGGTGAATAATTATTGCATAAAATCAGAAAAAAAAAAAACAAAAATGTTTTCTATCATTTTGATTTTTTTGTAGATAGCCTAGTCACAGAACTATTGGCATTTTTAGAACTGTTATCAGAATTGACACTACCAAATGAACCGCACATTTTGGAACAGATATTTATAATAGATGATTTAGTGTCTGCATTGGTTGATTGGTTTAACACTGTTTGCATTAACAAATCTGACGAGAATGACACGTTTACTAAGACGTATTGGATTATCGTAGATATGTGGGTAAAAATAATAAGTAACATCACAAAATTAACATCGTTCAGATTCGATCTTTCTGACCCGGATAACGACAAAAATCGTGCATTTATTCTGCGTGCAACATCCTGCGTTTTAAGAAATTTTAGAAACGTTATATACGAAAATCCTGACGTTGGGTATGTAATATAATCGTTGTGTTACGCGTATTTACAAGACGTATGTATAACAAGTCATATGAATATTATTGCAACGAATTTTTCTTTTACAGATACGTAGATTGTCTTGGAAACGCGTTACTTTATGCTGTCGGTCCTGTGCATCAAAGTATATCATTGTTTCAAAGGTGTTTTTATAGCAATACAATCTTTCCAGTTGTTACAGATGTTATATTTGACATTAATTACAGAATAGAAGAACACTTTAATAACGATTTTATAATAGAGAACGGTCAAGCTATAAAAGGTACAATGGGACTTTGAGTACACATAATTTAAAAGAATATGTGCTACTTGTCAAAATATATTTTGTTCTTTTTTATTTAAAACGTGTCTACACTTTTTTGAAGTACGGCGCACTCATCAAATTATAGAACACCTAGACAAGTCCTATGAACAATATGTAAGAATTTGGAGCTACAAAAACATATTTGAAAATATAATTATATGGGATTCGCGCAAGTCGTCAAGGCATGTGCAAGATGAATGGATGGATATTTTACACGATCTCCTCGATGAAGACTACATACCAGAAAATGTTCGTAATAAACTACGTAGTATATACTTAAATACTAACGAATTGTGTTGGTATTTATATTATTAAATATTACCTGTACATGCATGTAAAAATTTAGGAACTATAGACTTTTCACATATAGGTACAAGCAAAGAAACCTTAATTTTTTGCGACAAAAAATAAGTACAATATGAAAAAAAAAATTATTTATTTATTGAGTTTTATTTATTTATATTGTAAAACAATCAATGTTTACATGTAATATAAATAAAATCAATATTTACTTAAATATCTTTTTATACATGTAATAAAAATTTTATATTTTATACGTTTCTATTCGTGTAATAAAAATTGTATATTTTATATATTTTTGTTTTTTGTCATAAAAAGTTACGTTTTGCTTGTTACTTTACTTGAAAGGTAGATATCTCCTTTTTTTCACTAATATTTTTCTTATCTCTTTACATGTAACACGTAACATGTAACAAATAGTTTTATATGGTATGACTGGTGAAATCTGAACAAGAGTTTCCATTAAAAAAAACTCAATATTTGATACAAAAAAAAATGAGCTTATTATAATTATGAGTGTTCGTGAACAGTAAATTTTGCTTTTTTCTTTGATTAAGTGAGAGAAAAAAAATAAATCCAAAAGATGTGTTGAAATGATCGGCTAATGCGAACCGTTGCTGGGTGTTTGGCAGGAATTAGTTTAAAGAAAACTTCTTTAAAAAAAAAAAAAAAATTACAAACGTTCCTGCCAAACACCCAGTAACGGTTCGCATTATAGCCGATCACTTCAACACATCTTTTGGATTTACAATTTCGAACCGGAGGTCATCCCTCAATACATCTTTACAAAAAAAAAATAAAATTCATAACTTTTCACTCATTTATAATAAAAAGTGTAGAGTATGTATTTTATATGTTATTAGAGTATGTATTTTATATGTTATTACTCTTGTGTCGTGAAAATAGAATAAAGTCTCTAACATCTTCTCAGACATTGGCAAAATAGTTAAAGAACATGAGTTGCTATTTGCTATGTATAAATATATTATACAAATATATATCTTTGTATTTACATTATAAATTTGTGAAATCTGAAAATGTATTATATATGTACATATTTGACTTGAGAAATAATAATAAAAATTATCAATTATCACAATGTACTTTTTTTGTATTATTGCAACTAAATGTAACACATGAATGTTGCTTAACAAAGAAAAGATTATCCTTTTTTCGCAATTATAGCCGATGTCTAAGCGCCTAGAGCGGTGAACGTTCTGGCGTAATGTACAGAGTTGACTGTAGCGTTCGGTTCTCATCAGACAGAACCGACACGCATGTTTGAAAGTCGAATACATCGAAGAGCGGACAGAATAGACGAGTTAGAGACGTCGCTCGCCCAATGACGGGAGAATTGGGACGAGAATGGAGGATATAAATCGATGTGCGCAAGCAGCTTTGCGCGAGCTGTTCACGTTTTGCGGTCGGCCGTAGCACCTGTGTCCCCCATCGTCGATGGCAGGGGAGAGGGGCG
Organism: Pseudomyrmex concolor; assembly: GCA_014839585.1. Taxonomy (NCBI): domain Eukaryota; kingdom Metazoa; phylum Arthropoda; class Insecta; order Hymenoptera; family Formicidae; genus Pseudomyrmex; species Pseudomyrmex concolor. The sequence goes on from QVOB01025019.1 coordinate 17,347, forward strand.
GCATTTGGCAGCAGGGGAGAGGGAAGAAAATAAATGCGAATCGATCGGCAGCTTAATCATTCCGGGTTTGCCTCATTGAAAGACTCTGAGGGGTGGCGCTGGGACAAAACGCGCACGGACGCGAGAGAACTCCCCTTCCCCTCCCGAGACCGAAATATTGCTCTCTGAAAGGCGTACATTCGTTCCCCCGCGACTCGATCACGTCGTATAAAGCACTCTTGGCGCAACAAGAAAAATGCGCTCGGGAGACGCGCTATAAAAATCCAGTCGGCGCGAATAAAGCGCTATTCGTCGGCCGGCGATAAACCGTCGACGCGATCGATAATGCGATCGCCGTCGTCGCCTAACCAGTTTTCGAACGTGCCTCGCATTTTCCCACCCCGCGACGTCGGGAATCTCGGCGATCCGCAAAAATTCTGCTTTCATATAAAAATTCCCCGCGCGGAATATTCGCGCAGAACGATCCGCGACGTGAGTTCGCCGCGATTTAGTTTTCTTTTTTTTTTCCCGCAACGAACGAACTCTTCGATATTTTATGCGCGATGCGTATCGCGCGCCCCGAGTTTCTTCTTTGCGCGAAAACGAAATATCCGTACTGACGAGACTCGCATGTTTTTAATTGCGCTATAGAATTGTTCGAAGAAAAGAAAATCTCTCGTTTGATGAACATAACGGATAATAATTGCGAGCGTTCGACTTTTCCGCGTGTCGCGCTTTCGATTTTTTTTTTTCTTTTTTCACGCGTCGTAATTCAAAAACTCCGCGACGCGGAACCTCTTTACACGCGGCGCACATCCGCAGTATATTCCTCGGCGGAAGGAAGATCAAGCAGCGTCGTGTACAGCCTCCCATTCGAGAGAGGGTTGATTGACGAGGTGTCTCACGGAGATATAAAAGCGTTATACGACGTGGCGCGCGATATGGCGTTTTCCGTGATCAGCGGAGCTTCTTCTCCGGTGCGCGCGGGATAAGCCGGAAGTCTCGCCGCCGAAAGAATAGTGTGGCGGAAGAAATTTAGCTTTTAACAAGGCGCGCCTCAAAGCGGTCGCTCGAGCGTGGCTTTCCAGCGCGGCGGTCGCTGTATGTATGCAAAAATTTACTCGCGCGTAATACGCTTCGTGCGCTTTTATCGAACGAACCTTTCTATAGGGTTTTTTTTTTTCCACGCGTTTCGGGAATAAAAATTCCTGATCTGACCGAGGTAACGGCTCGCGACTAACTCGTATACGCGCGACTGCATTGTGTTACATCAAGATGTAAAAGCCAAACTCGAGGCCTCGACTTTTACTGCGTTCGAACCGCCGCTGTAAATGTTTTACCTCCTCTCGCTGCGGAATGAACAACTTCTCCCGATGTCGTAATCGCGTGATTCCGACGATATATATACATATATACGTGCGCGTATATATATATTGGATCATAAATTTTACGATTACCGTTATTGCGCGGCTTTAGTGCTTCGCGTACACGTGCGCGACGGCCCGTTCGAGTTGCTCGCGTGCGAATTACCGTCCGGTGTGCAGTTACGCACGTTAGTTCGAGCATTTTCGTAGCCTTGTCGTTATGTGTGCGCGAACGACGACTGCGTTGTAAACGCGCGCAGTTGAATAAAATACACACGAAGAAGATATAAATCTCAAAATCACCGACGAGAGAGATCTCGAATGTGCGACGATCCTTAACTCGGAAAACTCTTCAGAGTCGCGCGGGATGTGCGGAAAAAAAAAAACTAGCGATCCCGCGGAAGTAGTGAAACGTCGCTTTTGTCGCGCGCAATTCCGCCGAAAGATCGCGGAAAATTATTTTCTGAAAGAGGAAGTCGAGGAAGGAAGAGACGTTGCCGGGAGAACGAGATTCTCCACGGCGTTCGACCAGACTTTCCTCTTGTCCCGGGGAAAACTTACGTACGAGAAGGGGAGGGCAAAACGGCCGGTGGTTTACGAAACGCGACTCAATTCTCGGCGTTCGTAATGAGCGTCATTGTTGGCCTGTGTACCCGTCGCGCGCCCTGCTCTCCCGCGCGGAGATTGGACTTTTCCGAGCTTTGCCGAGAAACGCGCGCGGTCTCTCTCTCTTTCTCTTTCTATATGTGCTCCTTCGCCAGTGAGACTTGTTGTGTCGTGAACAGCACGGCTGTTCGGAGAAACTACAATGCGCTTTACCGGGATATTCGATAGATCGCGCTCTCGAAAGGAGCGTGTAAAAGGGCACGGATTTTTATGTCGAGGATAGAGAAAAAATGGAGAGAGAGAGAGAGAGAGAGAGAGAAAGGGAGAAATTACATTGAAAATACTACAATTTGAATTGAAGCAAATTGAAGATATTGCACGTTGAATGTGATTTTTCGCGTAATATGACGTTAATTCTCGCGAATTTCGCGTGTTTTCTTTTTTCCTCGAGAGTCTGGAAAAACCTTTCATTGAAGTTTCAAGAAAACGCTTTTTTTTTCAATTAAATATTCGGTGTTACCTGGATTTTTATATCGCAGCCACGTCTTTTGCGTGATGTGAAATAACAATAGCAAAGACGCGCGCGGCCTCTCTTTTCTTCTAATACGGACCGCGTGGAGGAGGAAAAAACCTCAAGATTACGAGGACGTTCTCTCGGTAACGGGATAATAAAGTGACGAGCATTGTAGCTCGCTGTGGACTTTTTGAAGTTTGCTCTATCTCCGAGCTTCTGCCTCTCCCCCTCCTCTCCCTCTTTACTCCGCCATTTACGTTATTTTCAACGTCTTTCTTTCCCTACCTTTCCTAAATTGCAACGTTCTCTCGTTGTACTTTCGCGGGGAGAAAAACTCAAAGAGTGACTTTCCTCGAAGCGCATTCGTTCGTGCGCGACGATGAAAGGGCACATTTAGCATCTTTAGAACCAGAAGGAAAAGATTTCCACGGAAATTTATAACGAAATGTATTCTTTTCCCGTTTGATTCTAGCGAATCAGCCCTTGAAAATGGCGGATCTGAAGGGTTCGATATCGTCCGAGCTCGAGGGCAATCCAGTTCTGTGGATCACCAAAATACAGAGCAAGACATCTCACTCGCCGGAGAAGATCTTCATCAACAACGCGCAGATTCTTCCCGCCCAGAGCGACTTCCAGTCACGGCTGAAAGTGAGCGACGGCGAGAAGATTCAGGTGAGGAACCGAAGAAGAAAAAGTGATCGACGAACTCGAGAAAGAACTCGCGCTTTAATTTTCATAAATATTATCACCCGCTTATTAAGGTACTTGCGAAGCGCCGATCGTCGCAATGCCGCTTTATCAATTTTAATGAGAATCAGAAGGGTTAGCCAAACGCGCGGCGAAATTTATGCGCGAGCGTTGTGTGTAACGGAATAAATTTCGTAGAAGATTAGATGCACAAGCGCTTGAATGTCGGCGTCTTTTTTGTTTTTTTTTTTATTCTTTTGTTTTTTGCGCGCACATAAATTAAGGAGCAAAGCTCGCCGCCGCCGCCGTTGCATGAGAAATGCGGGCGAGAAATAAGAGAGACGCCGCGTTCTTTTCGTTTTTTTTTATTTTTTTTTTTTTGTTTTTTTTACGCGGGAAAAAGAGCCGCGCGTGAGAGATATACCGAGGGCGTCGATAAATCGCGAGTTTATCTTCGCGAGCGATTACTTTCGTCCCCGTTCGCGTTTACCCACTCGCACACAGCCTCCTCGCATTTTTCCGCGATTTGATTTCTCGGCGCGTCTCGCCGAGAATGGGAACGTCCGACGCGTCACTTGGCCGGTCCGTGCCGCCGGCTTTCTAACGAGCTTTTAATGAGCTCCACACGCCTTAGCCGCGAGACCATTAGGCTGATGGATATCGCGGGCCTCGATAATGTCGAACGGCGCTTCCTGACATTCGCACTCTCGCGAGAGTCATCAGCCACTACGGGGTTATCGATGGCGCGTCCGATGCGCGCAAATTAAACCCGACTGCTAACGTAGTCCCGATGTTCGCCGAGCTGCAAATTATTTCGGGAACCAAAAGCTCGAACTTAGCGCAAATAAATGCAGGTTTTTCGTTTGGTGAAAAAATGCGTAAAATACTTTGTTTCAATCATCCACGCGCAGCCTAAAATCTGTTTAAATCGCGCGACGTTTTGGGATTTTCATTAACTTTATTCGCGGCGACACGCGAAAGAGAGAGAGAGAAAGAGACGCGCGATTCATCGGATCGTTTTGCGCAACCGCAAAAGGTCGTCCTATCAGAGGACTGAGATCTTTTTCGAATAACTCTCCTGGTGAATTCGTTGTCGATAGAACGGCGGTCGCCCCGATGCTTTTCAGGCGCGTCTCGCCGGCTGATTTGGGTTTTCGTTCGAGGCGCACAGCGCGAAAGCGGATCTCATTTCAGGTTTGCCAGACGAATCCTTTAATCTATAGTTAAAGTACATCACCTGATGAAAATCGCACGAGACTAGTCGGGGGCTACGACTAATCCCTTCGACGAGCTCGCCGAGGGCAGATCAATCTCTCTGTCTCTCTCTCTCTCTCTCTCTCTCTCTCTCGCCTTCCTCCTCCGGTAATATTAGAGAAACTTTTCTCATCCACTTAACCCGTAAGTTCCATTGCCTCAGTTACTTCCCGTGCCTCGTTACCGGAGCATGAAAATATCGGCCCGTAAATTGTGTGTCCTTTATCGCATTTTTTTTTTATAACGGACTTGAATGAATTCGAATTACGCAGAAAAATACTCTTTTTTCCTTTCACTCTTGCCGCTCTCGCGCAATGATTCGCGACCGAAAGGATTGTGAACGAGAATCACGTTACTCTAATGTAATGATTTTGATAATTTCGCGTATGGTTTATTATATTATTATTGAGTTTCACATAGGTTTAATAGTAGTTAGAATAATTTGATGTGAGTTAATCTACTTACGCACTTATATTACGCTATATAGTGAGAGATAGAGTCATTGAATCACTGTTTGCCGAATTTGATAGAAAAAAAAAAAACTATTATTTCCACGCGCGCCTATTCGCGGGAATTAGCGGTAATGATTGATAGTAACATTATCGTTAATAATCGCGAGTGTGCCAATTAGCCGGCGCGGATGGCCACTATCATCCCCGCCGCGGGGATAAACTTACATTAATCATCCGTAATTATTAATTGCGGTATCGATCCGATATAACGCAATGATTGATAGGATAGACGCGAAAGTGAAATAACGGTGGCTATCGATAGCCGCGCGCGTGCGGGTGATACAATAATTATACCATATCGAAATGTGGGTGAAACGATCGAATTGTAAATGAAGATTTCGATGCTGCATCTACATGTTATTAAAAATGTAATCTGTTCTCGCAATTTTTCCTCTCTGTTATTTTATTTGTTTTCGAAAGCTCGTTGTGTGACAAAAGATTTAAGTTTGCAAAACCAGCGAAACGAACGTTGCTTTCCTTCGACTTGCGCGAAAGTGTCGCGAATATCTTTTACACATACGCACATCTGTTTTATTGAAAATATTATTTAGTTGCGCGCGAACAGCCCCGTTATTTTTTTTTTTTTTTTTTTTATATTTCTCCCGGAGCTTTTGTGGACGCAAGGGAATAATATTTAATTCTATTCTTCAAAGAATTACATCGAGATACATTTCTATCGTTTTCTGTCGATTCCCACGACCGCGGGATATCTCTTTCCGCGCGTGTGACAATAACAGGAACTGCGTCTTGACAATGGGACGGGTCAGCGGATCCGCTTTCAGTTCCGCGCCGTTCCTCGCGCGGAAGCACCTCGGCGATATCTATCAACTCGGGGAATAGATTTATGCGCATTGTCCCTCCTCGCGCGCGTGCTCACACACATCCGATACAGACACACACACGGATATTCTATTATCCCGGGCGTCTCAGAAGCAAGAGATAGGAATTTTTCGCCGAACGACATAGAGAAATATTTCCGCCGATAGGAGAAATTCTCATCCCTTTCACACACGGCTCTTCTTCTTTTTTTTTTTTTCTTTTATCGACGCGCGCGCACGACGCGGAATTACCTCTGTATTTATTGGTATAATGTATCGTTCTCTCAATTTAAGTTTCCGCGAAACAAAACTCGCGGCTTATTCTCTCTCGTACGACGGGGGTTGATGGGCTCTCCGAGCCCGTTCGGTTCGCCGATCCGCGTTGCAATTCAGCGAATGGGTTCTCGTAACTGTCCGTCCCGGCACTTTATGATTATGGACACCGTATTTACGATTACGCCGGATTAGAAATATAGTCCGATGCGATGCGCACGTTTTTAAGTCGCTCGTAAATAACGCGTTAATTCTTTCTTATCCTTTATTCAATTTAGCGTCTCGTCCTCATAGCGCGAAACGCGCGCTCGCGCGTTTCCTTAACCCGATTTATTCGCACGGGAGCGATTTATTTTTCAAACGACCGGCCATCTCTTTCCCCCGTCCGGCGCGCACGCCGTTTTCTCCCGCGGTCATACTCGCCGCGCGATACACTCGGATGGATCTGAGAAAAACTTGGGGTCTCAATTTATGAGCGAGACATTTGCGACGAAATTCGAGCCGTTCTTCTTCGACGCATTATTTTATCACGCCATTTTTGCCGAGAGATGCGCGAGATTTACGACGTCTTGAGAGAGCCTCCTTCTTTAAGTTTCGATTTCCTGACGGATCGCGCGCGCGCGCGCGCAAAGGCGAAATAAAAGGGGAAAAGAGAGCTCTTCATCCCCGGAGTTATGGGCAGTTTTATTACGTCAGTTTTTTTCCGCGCGCGTAAGAGCGAGAAAGGAATACGAGAAGAGCGAGTCTCGATCCAATTTGGGGATTTGTTTTGCAGATTTGTTTTTCGTCCCTCCCGTCTCCTCCTTCCCGGTATCCCCGGGAAATTCAATACGCGTTACTTTCCTGTCAATCACTCAACGTTTTAACCCCCTCATCTAAGCAAACTCCTCGTTGTTCTCCCACGTAAATCTCGCATCTTCGCGATCGAAATCTGTCTTGCCGAGTATATAAACTGCAAAAATATCGCTTCGCAGCATCTTATTTAGTTTGCTAAACTTGTTTGTTTGCGCAATACTGTAATCCGTCCGCGATGGATGCAAGATTTTGAGAGACTCGAAGCGAAACTCGAATTTTAACGAAGTTCTTCTCGTCATGTTCGCGCGCGCGCTGCGAAGAGAAAAGGATGCGCTGCGCGGAAAGGCTTTAAAAAAAAGATGAGAGAGAGAGAGAGAGAGAGAGAGAGAGGATGTTTTTAATCTCAAAAGACTGTGAGAGTTTTGATCTCATTATACAAACGCCGACCACCCCCTCGAACCAACTCTCTCTCCTATTTTCTAACAATCTAAAGAAATTCCAGTTCGAATAACTACACCGCCGGCGGGATCGCCTAAAGAGTTACGGTTAATGGAGGGGAAAAATGCCGGGGTGGAATGACGAGAGAGTTGATGAGAGAGAGAGAGAGAGAAGAAAAGAGAAAGAGAGGGGGGAATGCCGCGGATACTTGAGCAGCGGGAAACCGGGGGTGGCGCACAAGCGGTTTGTCCACGGGGAAGCGAATTGAAAATCAGCCATCGCGAGAGAGGCGGAATAGTTGTGAGAAAGGTATGGGAGTTTGTTCGCGGGAGAGGGAGGAAGGGAAGGGTTGCGTTTCGCGTATCGGACTTTGCGGGAAATAAAGATACTCGGTCGGGAAGTTCATGTTGCCGTTGAGGAAAGAGGAATACTCGTAAACCGACCAATAGGCGAGAACCTAAAGAGTACGGAGCGCGTAAAGAGCAACGGGGGAGAAGTGACCTTGCGAATGCGATAAAAAAACTCGAGTAAAGTTTTTTTTTTTTTACGTGTGATTTTAATGTCGGTCGTCCGAGATAACGACCGAAAGATAAACGACGTAATCGAAATTGCTCTCGTCTTTTTTTCTTGTTTCAACAGAGAGATGAAGAGTTTTCAGCGCGCGAACGGTTCTCGCGGTCTCTCTCTCTCTCTCTCTTTGCTCGCGGAGGAAAAATAAAAAATGCGTGTAAATAAATATACGAAGCCGCTACCTACGCGACGACGTGGAATTAAAAAACGCGGCGTTTGTGTCGGAGATACATTTTGCGACGGATAAAATCGGCGGGAACACGCCGCTCTCTCGCTGAGAGAGGAAGAGCGCGGGAAGAAAAATGCTGCAAAGATAGAAAACCGGAAAAAAGACAAGGGTCATTCGTCGCGGAAAAGTAAAGAGCGAAAAAGAATGAGAGGAGAAATGAGGAGGAGGGGACGGGACTAAAAATCGCACGGCGAAGAGATGTAGCGCAAAAATCGTGCCACTTCGTACGAGGAGGAGGAGGAGGAAGAGCCATAGCGTCGCGCCCGTCCATCCTCTTGCGCTCCCGCTTGATTCAATGAATCTCGGAGTTATCTTAAAGGAGATAATCCAATTTTCCCCGGTAATTTTTCCTCGTTCAATCATCGACTGAATTCAGACATTCGCGGATTAACGAATTCTGATTAAAATTCAATGGCTCTCGCGCGCAGACGAGAGAGGATGAAGAAACAGACAGTTTCGTATCGTTGGCGGAGATTAAAAAAATATTCTTCCCCGATTCGCGCGCAGATTCGCGGCGATCTTTGTTGATGTTTCGACCGTGTACTAATTTCCATTAAGGATATAACATTTGCAAGTCGGAGAGGATTTCGCTCGCGGATTTTCTTTCTTCGCGCGCTTCTCGTTTCCTTTTGCGTTTCTTCTTTGTCATAAATTTTCGATGATAATTAAATGACAGAAGCATGCACGCGAGAGAGAGAGAGAGAGAGAGAGAGAGAGAGAGAGAGAAAAGCTTTCTCTGGAGAAAAACCGCGAGTCCCGGTTGATGAAAATTAGCGCGATTTCTATACTCGGCGATAACTCGCGCGTCGCGCGGAGCTAATTCGCGGATTTGGAGAATTCTCCACTTTGCATCGAATTATCTTCGCGTTTTCTCTCTTTCTTCTCTTGTCTTGAATATTCATGTGGAAAGAAACGCATTTGATTACTTAATAGCTCTGACTCGCCGCGCGTATAAAATTATTAACGTACGGCAAACTTAAACGTTTCCAACTATTCTACTAATTTCGTGGCGCTCTTCTTCGTTTTTCTTCCGCGCCTTTCTCATACTAATTGGAGAACAGAAACTAGAAAGAGACAAGGTCCGCGTTTCTAAATTTATACAAAATAGCAAGTATTCAATTACAGGACTTTCTTTGAAAACTGCAACACAAGCGTCGGATGTTTAAATGCAACTTGAAGAAAGAAAAAAACGACACGATATTTTTACGAAAATTGCGATGTAACGTGTTTTTCGCATTGAAATATCGCGCGCGCAGCTCGTATCGATAATACGCGCGCGAGTTTATATAGCAGATGCGTGCGGTAATTCATCGTTAACCACACGCAAGTCGTGATATTATCTCGCGGCGAGGCGCCCGGGAGAAATAAGCAAGCGCTGCTGCTGTGTGTATCGAGATGATAACTCGCACCCCCGTGTACCATCCTCGACCGCGAATATGGGTAGCCGAGCTGATTAAGAAGGAGCTTGCTCTCCCGCGAATGGCCCGACGCAACTATCGGCAAAGTTTAATTAGCGTTAACTTTACGATATTCCCGCGGTAGGCCGCATCCTCTCGTCTCGCCGCGCACTTTCCGCGCTCATGCGGAATTAGACGATAATAAAGAAGCGCTCCGCAAGCGAGATTAATACAACGTTCGAACGTGCGGCGCGAGCACGTGGAGATTAATGCGACATCGGGACGACGTTCCGCAGAGAGGTGAATGTCCCGAACAAGCACTGCTGACCGAACACATTTGTTAAAGAAATTGCAACAAAGTAAAATATTTAAAAATAATCTTTAGAAAAAAAAAACATTGAAAACTGTTGCATTTAATATTTGCGCGTCTATAATAATTTATTTTCTCGACAAACGTCCGGTCGTTGGGAAATTTTTTTTGTACATCCATAGCGTTTCCGCGATTTTGAAACTGTCTGTTTCTCGTGCGAGAGAATCTGCACAGACGCGCCGAGAGTAAACGCGCGAAAAATTAAGGATTCGTCCTGCGACGAACGTTCGATTTCCCTTCTCCGATGACTCTCGCGGCCGCGAGCAAGATAAATGGACCGTTCCGAGCTCTCGGCCCGTCTTATCCCGTAAGGAACACGCAAACTTCGCTCTCCTCTCTCATTCTCGGTGAGTAAAACGATTCATTTCTAGCCAACCGCCACTGCGCCACCGTCGCCGTCGCTCTCACCCTCCCGTGCCGTCGCTGTCTTTTTCCGCGACTACGCTGGATAAATGGGACACGCTCCCTCTCCGTCTTCCTTTTTCTCCTCTTATCACACGATCTTCCACATTGCCCGCGTTTCTCTCCCACTTCAGCCCGGGAGAGCCAACATAGGCGCCAACTTTCCGCACCCGACGACCGGGTAGTAGCACGACCGTAGCTTTTTTTTTTCTCTTCATCTTTACAGACACCGTGATGGATGTTTTCGTATTAAAACTGTCGGCGCGGCCACGATGGATCGCGCGCGGATATTTAATTATCCGCGCTTTTGCAAACGCTCGAGTTTCTGCATCTTCAAAAATTTATTTTTCGCGCAAAAATGTGTGTGTGTGTGTGTGTGTGTATGTTGCAAACCCCGAAATGTAGAATTTACTCGGAACGCGACACCACGTTGCCGCAGAGTCGTTGTAATATCTCCAACCGCAGCTGTTACGAAGGCAGAAAGTTTTGTAGATATTTCTCGTGAAATTATTATGTTAACTTGGTTTTTATATCATTAACGCGCCGTCTCTGTATTAACACAGAGTTTCTCTTCGAGTTTCCAATTAGCTTTCCGCGAATTCGAATTGAATTATATCGCGAGTAAAATTTCGCGAAAAGATTCGCGAAACGGAATCGCATTATAGAACGCGCGGTTAATAAAGAGAGACAACTCTCGAATCTTCACAATGTGTTTTCACGGTAAAGAAATCTCTCCTCCTCCCGGGAGACGACGCTTATGTTCCCCAACGCTCTTGTTCCTCATTCTTGTTTTCGGTTTCTTTCCTGACAGAAGAGAAGCGAGAAACGACGACGGAGAAAAGGGGTATCTTTCGCGCGCGAGATAAGGCAGTCCGGATAAACGATCGCGAGGCACGGGCGAATAAATAGCGGGTGGCAATGTTTTAGTCGCGAAACTGTTTTTTTTTCCCTCTCTTTTCGGGAATGGGGTAAATGATGGCGCCTTTTCCGCGACAGGAACGTGCGGAGGGTTGTGTAAACAGTTTCCCTCTCTCACACATCTTCTCGCTCTCCATCGACTCGACACCCGTGAAATAGCCTATATAGAGTGCGCGAAAAAGAAACTGTTCTCTCTCTTTTCTGTAAGTTTGTTACACTAATAAAATTAAGAAATTGAATTTTGTTTTCCTCCTCTTTTTTCTTTTTTCTGAAATTTTATTACGACACTGGTTGTTTATTGTTTAACTCACTTATGTATTTTCCTTAATTATATGTTTATAGGTTTTCGCTTAAGGGGATGCTATTCAGAAGCGCGCGTCAATAAATGACGTTTCTCTCTGTCTTATTTTCTCATTTCTTCCTCGGCGGTCTTGAAATATTTCAGTTTCTCGGTCTCTTATTGTGTGTGTGTATACATATATATATATATATATTTCTGTCGATGCAAGCAATCAGACAATTGTCTTCCATCGATACGAGTCTTTCTCAACAACTAAACAATTGAATTTGCCGCAATAAATAAAGCAGTCGAGAGAGAGAGAGAGAGAGAGAGAGAAACACCGCGCGCGACTTGATGAGAGGTTTCGCGAAGCTTATTCGAGATTGCATCGGAAAAGAAGCCTCTGTCTTGTGAACGGGAAAAATTTCATAGTGCATTACGCGAGACGTAACACACCCACACATTCTTAAATATAAATAAATATATATTTTTTTTCTCTCTCTCTTTCGCGCATCAAGTTTTACCATTAAGATGCGCGTCAGTTGTTTCTGACAGACCCGATATAACCCGCGCTCGTCGCCGCAGTATAAATACTCGCGACGTGTACCTTCCCGTTTCTCTTTCTCTGCCCCGCCGAGCTTATCCGCTTCCGTTCCCTACACGCTTCGGAGAAAGGTTTATCTTCGTGTCCCGGTTCCCACACAACCGAGTGGCGCGCCACTCCACCACCTCGCCGGAGTTTGACGTCGGTTTGTCTCACTACGTCTTCTGACGACGTCCGCCCGGATTCGTGGGTCGTCTTCGACTCACACGAGAGCGCGAGATTAATTCGGTCTTTGCGCGCAAGTTTGGAGATCGCCGCGGCTCTCTCTCTCTCAAAATTTCTGAAACTCTAAATTCTCAACTTCCCGAGACTTCTCGCTCGCAATTTTCCGCGAGAAGATCCCCTCGTTAAACAGAACAACGAATTTTCTGAAAAATCGTAAAAGTTCGCGCCATTTTTTAAGTTAATCTCAAATAAGTGTTGCAAGAGATATTGTAATTTTCTCTCTAATGAGAACAGAATATTCTCTGTAAAATGTGTGTAATTTAAAATAATATATCACACATTGTATTCGCTAATTTCTTTTGTTTCAGGTTCTGCACGTTATAGACGAGGTGTTGGAGCCGGTGCGATTCACCAATCCGGAATGGGCGGTCTACAACCCGAACGCCTTTGAGTTTCTGAACCAGAGCGAGAATATCAATTTGGGCGACCATCGCGTACGGTAAGTAGTGTTCGATAAATCAGCGCCGGGTTCGAGAGCTCGGCTATTTACACGACGTCGATCGTTTCCGAAGGTGGGAGCGTCTCTCTAGTGGCAGATATAAAAGAGTAATGACGACATTTATAGTGTTCGAAGGAGAAGAGACGAGACGACCTTTATCGCCACTCTTGAGTCATCGAGCGCTAATCCACTTCCCTAAATGCGTATAACGTTTCGTCGTCACTTTTATCACGAGAAGTCTTTGTCAAGTCTCGGAATGTGTTTTGTCAAATTTTTCGGCCCTTTTCAAGTATATTGGAGTAACTTTGCAACTTTTGATAATTTAAATAACAAGAAAATGTAATTTAATTTAAATAAAATAAAGATAATATTGCTCGCGTTTACTTCAATACGCAGTGAATTTCAACGGGCGCTCAAACATTTAGCGAGAAAAAAAAAAAAAAACAATCAGTCCGCGGTGCCGCGCGTCGGCATTAACGAAGTTTTCGATTTGAATACTAATACAAAAAACTCGCGACGCGGAAGATTATTTCGATAAAATAAATGCGCGAACTTTTCCTATCTGTCTTATTAATGTCGGCAACGTCTCGCGCACGCCGTCATAATTAACCTTTCTTTCTTTTTTCTTTTTTTTTTCCAGTACTTTCCGACAGCGAGTGACTCTCACGAAGAAGGAGGCTGTCTTCAAGGCCGAGGGTCATTTCACCTTCTTTATCCCCGTTGACGAGGGTTTCAAGGTAAGCGGCTTAGCGATCTTCGCGGATTGATCATCCGCGAGAGATGATTTTAATATCTTCCTCCCCTCTTCTTCTCTCCTTCCTTCGCGATTGATTTCTTTAGAAAACTCGAAGACGACGCACATGTTCCGCGGTGAAAAGATACGAGAGCGGAATTCCCACGAAAAATCGTGTACTGAAAGAACGTTTCAAAATTGAAAACTACACTCTCTCGAGTGAACAACCGACTTGCTCCGCAGATTATTAAAACTTACGCGAATGTGTTTCGCGCATTCGAGAAGGAAACAACTTAAAAAAAAAAAAAATCGAAACAAATATCGGAACGTATAATAGAAGTTAAATTGATTAAATTGCGTTTACAGTGATAGAAATTCCACGCGAGACACCGCGAGATTTACGAGTACACTCGCGTGCACGGATCCCTTCGTTGTACGGGGAACGTCGCATTACGGTGGTGGTAGAGAACCAGAGTGTGACGTTTTACCCGCGAATGTAAATTATTCCGTGCAGATACGCACGCGTGGCATTTAGACGTTTCAAATGTCGAGTTACGACACGCCGGCACGTTACATGTAAATCTACCGTGACCGAAGAAGCGACACGTGACATCGTCCCTTACGACGTCGCCGCGTTCGTAAAATTGTTCACCAAATCGCTGTCCGAAAACGCGCTGTACGAACGAAAGCCGTGAAAAATAACAAACAGTTTTGTTTATACCGCTTGTTTTGAAAAACCTCTTCTCCATGTTGTTTCTTTCTTGTTAACAGTTTTCGGTCGATTAAAAAAAAAACTGTTATTCACAGCTGCGCGTTTTTTGTACGTCGCGCAAACACGCGCGTATATTTATTATATCAGATAAAATATTCTCAAATAGTGTTAATCTGTTTGACTTCGAACGTGTTTTCGGAAACTTGTTCCGAGTTAAATTCTCGCGGAAATACAAAAGGAAAATAGTTAAAAATAACGAATTTTTGCTCTCTTCTCACGAATTTCCGTTCCATTATCCGTTTCCTATTTCATTATACTTGGCGGCGTCGCTGTGCTTCACACAAGAAGTTTCAACTTTTTCTACAATTTTCAACGCGCCGCACGCGCAACACACAATGGACGTTCAACGCGCATGTAATCCAACTTTGAGCGTAAAAAAGAGAGAGAAAAAGAGAGATCGGAGTTAAATGAGCCATCTCGTCAGAAATTACCGAAAGTTTCGTACGTACGTGCTTGTACGTACGTACGTACGTACGATGTGTCGGATCCTCGGGTCGGGAAAAAGAAGGGCAAGAAAGGCAAAAAAAAAAAAAAGAAATATGTGTACAGCGGGAAAGCGAAGAAAATAGAAGTCCTTCAGAAGGCTGTGCAAAAGGGTGTGTAACGACGGTGTGTACGACTCGAAAAGTTGCTCTCTCTTTCTCTCTCTTCCCCTTTCAACGAGGTCGGCATCGCATCGAGAATTCCGTGGCCCGATATCGAAGAGTCCCGGCATTTTTCTGCGTCTCTTCGTCACCTTCCGGCAACGACTTCTCTCTCGAATTCACGCGTTCAGGGGATAAGGGATTTTAAAGTTCGTGGTTCGCGCAGAAATCGTTGCCATGACGACGCAGTCGTCCGCGCTTTTGTGTTCCGATTTCGGAAATGTCGGATGAAAGGACACACGCGCGTGCATTCGGCAACAAGAACGCGCGCGGTGACGCGTGCACAAAGAGCGTTTCGCAAAATGGAAACCCATTTCGATCGCGTTACGAAAATAACAGTTTCTTCGCGCGCGAATATTTTGCGTATTTTTGTAGCCACAATCTCGAAAAATGTTGCTCGAATTTTTGCAGCCGGAACCGAGGCCCGAGAAGATTGACCACGTGGTGATCGACGGGCACGTTGTGTCCGACAAGGTGCTCTTCACTGCGCCGACGCCGCACGACGTGCCGTACCCAACCCTCGTGTTTTCGGACAATTTAAAAGTCACCGTCAGCATTCAGAAGGAAAACAACAAAGGTAACAACATTAGATTTATAATTTTTCTCACGAATATTTTCTATATTCAAGTTAACCGAACGATTTTCAGGCTAACAATTATTCAATTTATAGAACGACCGAATGTAGCGAACAATTAAAAAGTTAGTACTGTCAAAAGTAGAGCTATAATTGACAAAAGCATATAATAATATATTCTAGCTTATATTTCGAAGAGCGACCGAGGACATGCGTCTTTTATAATTCGCTTTCAACAACAGACGGAAATTGATTTTCAGTTTACGTGAGATCGAACACGGTGGTGGGCGATTCCACTCATCCGATCGGAGCGGTGATGGCAGAAATAGTGAAGGCCAACATTCCGGTACGCAACGGCGTCGTTCACTTGATACAACGGCCGCTGATGGTCGTCGACACCACCGTGAAGGATTTCCTGGAGGTCAGTAATCCCCGATGATCCTCCCCTTTCATTTTTATTATAAATCCGAACAAACTGTTATTCAAAAATATGTCATATCGATGATAAGATAAAATGCGGCCGGCCGATTTCGGTCGAAGTGCGCGGTCGATCGGGACAATAAAACGCACGAAATTACGTTCTTTCGATCGGGAAACTGTCACTCGTTCCCGAACATCCACTTGTTTCGCGGCAATCGGCGCTAATCAACAATATTGGTTTTTTTGATACTCATTGGATTTCAAACGGAAAATAACGCCGGCCGATTTAAATGGGAGCAAAACGTAACAATGAGTTTGCAAACGCGCGCACGATACGTCGCGCGGCCTCGTCATCGACGTCATTTCTGTCCCGTATATTCATCAAAGCGTTCCAACGCACATATATACACGTGCGCGCGAGCAAAGGCTGCATTTCGTTTTAGATAATAAACTGCAACGTCACACAAAGAAGCGCGCGCTGTAATACACACACGTTTACACAGTTTCGCATGTTTCAAATTCAGGGGCGCCTGTCGGACAGCCCCGCGTTGCGCGTTAACATAGTTGTCACTCTGACGTTTAAAAAAAAAAAACCTTGAACGCGTAATTACAGATGAGATGTGCAGTTTCGCGTCTAAATTAAACGCGTTTTGCGACAGCACGCGCGCAACACCTTCGGTCATACATATATGCATTTTTAATTTTTTGATGCGCGTATAACACGCGCATAGAAATGTTATTGTTTTTTGCGATGCAGAT
>QVOB01025020.1:0-20026 GCA_014839585.1 Pseudomyrmex concolor
TTTGGAGCGGGAAACGAGGCTCGAACTCGCGACCCCAACCTTGGCAAGGTTGTGCTCTACCACTGAGCTATTCCCGCGTTAAAACTGTCACGCTGTCAGACGAATTCCCGACAGCTTTATTATGATTTATGCAGTGCACCATTGCTGGCAAAGACGGCAAGAGCATTTGGTTCTGGTTGGATTAACAGCGTCATAAAACCGCATAACAAATTGATTTAAATGACTTTTAGCCATCTCAATCTTCGAGATGGACGCAATTGTGGACTGCTCTGGCGTTAACGGCAAGCCTTTTTTGACGCCCGGCGTGCGACTGCTTAATCCGTCATCACCCTGTCATCCTGTGCGCTTGACCGGCATGGCCGGCAAGCGCGGTTGTATTTGATAGATCATACTAATAATACGCAATAAACAGTGATCGCCGTTGTCCGTGTCCGGCGAGAGTCACCAAGGGAGAAACTATGGATTTTCTGGGATGGACCGCCGCCGCGGGAGGGTTGCTGTTACTGATGTCGCTGGCCTCCGGCTGGATTAACCGCGGTCCGTTGACGGTCTTCGGCCTGTATTTGGTCGCCGGTATTATCTGTGGGCCGTGGATGTTGGGATTACTCCATCTCAACCTCGCCCAGCATGCCGTGCTCGTCGCACGGATGACCGAAATCGCCATGGCCACCTCGCTATTCATTACCGGCCTGAAACTGCGGCTGCCGTTCAGCGATCCCGGCTGGCACATGGGCATCCGCCTGGCGTTTCCAGCAATGGTACTCACCGTCGCCGGCATCACGCTGCTGTTTCATCTCATCACCGGCTTCTCGTGGCCACTGTCCCCGGCGTTTGGTGCGATTGTCGCGCCGACCGACCCGGTGTTGGCCAGTTTGATTTCGGTGAATGACGCCAATGATGACGACCGCATGCGGGTTTCGCTCTCCAGCGAGGTGGGCATGAACGACGGCACGGCGTTGCCGGTGCTGATGCTGGCGATGGCGCTACTGGCCACTAAAGTCGATTTTTCTGCCGGCTTGCTGCTCCATTGGGCGTTAAAAGATATTTTTTGGGCGCTCTTAGGCGGGCTAGGTATTGGCTTCGGCATGGGAAGAGGCGTGGGAAAACTGGCGGCACGGGTGCGCAGCGCCCACCAGGATGTCGCGCCCAATGACTTTTTTGCCCTGGCGCTGATAGCGCTGAGTTATGCCGCCGCACAAAGCGTCGATGCTTCCGGGTTCCTGGCCGCCTTCGCAGCCGGCGTCGGGCTGCGCCGCGCCGAGGTGCGGGTGGTCAATCGCCATCCGCCCGAAGAGCTGGCGGAAGAAGAGCATTATCCCCCCCGCGGAAATTTTGGTGAACCCCAACCGGCGCCATACGCTGGGCAACGGCGGGCTGGCTACCGCCGTCGGTCTTGTGGTCGGGGATGCCCTGTCGTTCGGCGATAGTGGTGGCGCTGGGCATTTCCCTCGCCCATCACTGGGATCCCCAAGGTCTGGTGCTGGCGGCGATACTGTTTTTAGTCATTCGTCCGCTGGCGATGTGGCTGGCTACGCTGGGTACCCGCACGCCGCCGCTGCGGCGGCTGATGATTGGCTGGCTTGGCATCCGCGGCATCGGCAGCGTGAACTATATCGCCTACGCGTTCAGCCACGGTCTGGCGGGTAAAGACGCGGAGCGCATGGTTAACATGGCGCTAACGCTTATCGTCGCCAGCGTTATCGTGCATGGCATTACCGTAACGCCATTGCTTAATTGGCGTCAGACCAGACAAACCGCACGGCAGGAAGACAGCGGAGATCGGTAAGTGGCGCCCGGCTCAGCGCCATACCCGAGCGTTATCGAGGCCGGCAGGCGATTCCCCGGCGCATGGGCGGTATGCCCAACCGGGGCCGGCGGACTCAGATCTGGCGTCCCCGGCGAGCCGCCGCTACCAGGCCATCCAGCCATGCCTGATGACCGTTCAACATGGGATTTGGCCGGGTTCGGGCCAATTCCACCGCCGGCTGTCCCTTCTGCGTTTCCTGCGTCAGAATGCGAACCCGGCCGCCGGGCAGATCCTCGATCAACCATGCATGATGCACATCCAGACGCGTATTGCCCTCCCCCGCCCAACCGTGCCAGGCCAGCCGGCCCGGTAGCCCTGCGCCGGGCGCCGCCTGCTCCACGACCTGAGCCTCAACCGGGAAACCGAAGGTCTCAAAGTAAAAACGGACGTCTGGCGCCAGCACGGGACCGGCCCGATCATAAAAGCGAACGTTGGCGGCGTGAGTATAGTAATTCGGCCAGCGTACGGCTTCGTTAAGCCACGGCCAAATCTCGGCTGCGCCAAGGCCTGCGGCGATGACTTCGGTTAGAGACAAAATTGTCGGTAAAACCCGGTTGGTACTGTGCGGGCCAAATAATGGCGTTCATAGTTCACCCTGCTGTTGTAGCCTGAAACGGCGACGCCGGACGAGTGCGAGCGTCACCTGATGGATGCGCTATAGGTTGCGTGCTAGCATGATATAAATCCAATCGCTAAATTTTATACATGTCATCATGCCAACTGATATCAAGCACTTGGATCTTAATTTATTGAAAACGCTGGATGTATTGCTGGACGAGCGCAACGTAACCCACGCCGCGCAGCGGCTGGCTCTGACGCAACCTGCGGTCAGCGGAATGCTGACGCGATTGCGTGACAGCTTTGACGACCCGCTATTTGTCCGTACCCAGCGCGGTATCGTTCCCACATTGCGTGCGCAGGCGCTGGCGGCGCCCGTAAAGCAACTGCTTGCCGACGTAGAGGCTATGCTTAAACCGCCTACGTTTCAGCCCGCCACGGCCTGCGCGACATTAACCCTCGCGGCAACCGATTATGCGCTGCGTACGGTAGTGGTACCGCTTTTAGCGGCGCTCAGACAGCAGGCGCCTGGCATCAGGGTCGCGGTGGTGGGGGTCTACAACGACCGGTTACAGATGCAATGTGAGCAAGGCGATGTCGACATGGCGTTGGTGACGCCGGAGACGACGCCGCCGGATCTGCACTCTCATCCGTTGTTTCATGAAACTTACGTCTGTGTCATGCGCGCCGATCACCCGGATGCCACCAACGGCCAGCTATCCCTTGAACGCTTTTGCGCGCTTGATCATGCGCTGGTGTCTTAATTCCGGCGGCGGTTTTACCGGGGCAACCGACAGGGCATTGGCCGACCTGGGACTGACGCGACGCGTGACCTTAACCGTGAACAGCTTTCTGGTGTTACCCGATGTTCTCCGCGTCAGCGACCTTATCGCCATCGTCCCGCGGCGGCTGGCACGACATGCCGAAGGGCTGGTCACCCTGGCGCCGCCGCTGGCGATCCCGGGATTTATCAAAAGTCTGGCCTGGCATGAACGGACCCACCGCGACCCTGCCCACCGCTGGGTCCGGGAGACGCTCATTACCCTGAGCCAAACCCCTGACTAACGCCGGCAGACGGCAACTATCTGACCGTCAGCGTCGTCCGAACCGGTCGCGTTGTCGCGCTAGCGATAACCTTTAATAAGGATGACAAGAGTCTATTCCTGAACAAAATCAGTCATAACCTTTTCTGTATAATCTCCGCGCCGCCTTTTCCCTCGGAGCATGACGGAAAGGTTTCAAAACCGGCATAAACGAAAATGGAAATAGTCTTATCGTATTCCCCCATAAGAAACTTTATATTTCCCATTACAAGCTATGGATTAAGATAATAAAGAGCTACACTTGCCCAATCTTGACACCACGACCATGATACCTTCAGGAGTTATTTTGAAAAAGAAAGTCGCCCTTATTACTGGTATTACTGGCCAAGATGGTTCGTATCTTGCCGAATTCCTATTGAACAAAGGGTATGAGGTCCATGGCATAAAGCGACGATGCTCCCAGTTTAATACACAGCGTATAGAACATATTTTCCAGACCTCGCATGACAATAACGCAATGCTTAAATTGCATCATGGCGATCTTTCTGATACCTCAAATTTAACCCGCATATTAGCGGAAGTCCAACCGGACGAAGTTTACAATCTGGGTGCGCAATCCCACGTCGCGGTCAGTTTTGATTCTCCCGAATATACCGCCGACGTCGATGCTATCGGCGCATTGCGCTTATTAGAAGCTATTCGTTTTCTTGGCCTCACCGAAAAGACCCGATACTATCAGGCATCCACGTCGGAGCTTTTCGGTCTGGTATGCGAACCACGGCAGAAAGAAACCACTCCGTTCTATCCCCGCAGTCCTTATGCTGTGGCCAAAATGTACGCCTACTGGATAACGGTGAATTATCGGGAAGCCTACGGCATCTACGCCTGCAACGGTATATTATTTAACCATGAATCTCCGCGCCGCGGCGAAACGTTCGTTACCCGCAAAATCACCCGCGGCCTGGCAAGTATTGCGCACGGCCTGGAAAAATGCCTGTATATGGGCAACCTCGGCGCCCTGCGCGACTGGGGTCACGCACGGGATTACGTCCGCATGCAATGGATGATGCTGCAACAGGACAAACCTGAGGATTTCGTCATTGCAACCGGTAACCAGTATAGCGTTCGGGATTTTATTACCATGGCGGCGCGGGAATTGGGCATTGAGATTGTCTTTGAGGGCCAAGGCATAAATGAGAAAGCCTTTGTCAGCAAAATTACCGGTGGACTTGCCCCCTCGTTACGCGTCGGCGATGTTATTGTTGAGGTGGACGAGCGTTATTTCCGGCCCACCGAAGTGGATACGCTATTGGGCGACCCCAGCTACGCGCAGCAGCGGCTCGGTTGGCAACCAGAAATCAGCCTCCAGTAATTGATTGCGGAAATGGTGGAGCACGATCTCCAGGCCACGCGCCAGCACAGTTTACTCAAATCGCACGGTTATGCCGTTTGTCACAGTGTCAAGTAACGTCTGAAAGCAAGGCATTCCGGCAATATTAAAAAAACAACGATTATTATCACATGTTAACCGATCTGATCTTGTCGTTAAAAAAGCCGCAAATCTGGAGCGTGCTTTCTTGGTTCGATATTAAACAACGGTATAAACGCTCTGTGCTGGGGCCGTTTTGGGTAACATTGAGTACCGGTGTCCTGGTGGGAATGTTAAGCGTATTATGGTCCACGCTGTTCAAATTGGATGTGCGCGAATATTTACCTTTTTTTTCCATAGGACAAGTCGTATGGACTTATATCTCGCTGCAACTAACGGAATCTTGTAATGGTTTCGTTCAATTTGATTATATCATTAAGCAGAGCAGTACGTCTTTCTGTTCACTGATATTGAGTATTCTCAGCAGAAACGTCATCGTTTTTGCACATAATTTTATTATCATCGCCTCAGTCATCACGCTTGTGGGTCCCGGTTGGCATCTCGAAATGTTATTCTTTCTGCCGGGGTTGCTTATTCTGACCACATCGCTTTTTTTTTGCTCTATCATTCTTGCTATTATATGCACACGTTTTCGTGATGTATTAATGATAATGCAAAACCTATTGATTATTGCCTTTTACTTTACCCCTATCATGTGGAGAACTGAGCAGGTTCCTCCGGCGATGCTGCATTATATTAATTACAACCCGCTGATTTATTGCTTTAATATCATTCGCCCGCCGCTGTTAGGCGTGATGCCCGATCTGCGCTCGATAAGCATCGCGCTCACCATCACAGCCGTCCTGTTTTTGCTGGCAATGCTATTGCTGAAAAGGACCCGGCGTCGAATCGCCTACTGGTTATAGATAATGCAAGCCATCATCAAAGTGGAAAATATCACCGTTGAGTTTCCTATTTATACCGCCTCTCAACGTAGCTTAAAGAAATTATTGTTCCGACGGGCGGTGGGCGGCAACCAGGCTAAACATCATCAGGCGCTGGCAGTTAAAGCGCTGGACAACGTTTCCTTTGAAGTCCATCAGGGTGAGCGGGTGGCGCTTTTGGGCGGCAACGGCGCCGGTAAAACCACCCTGCTACGGGTTCTGGCCGGCGTTTATCACCCCACCGCCGGCCGTCTGTCCATACGCGGTGATGTGGTTTCGCTCATCGATATGGCCATGGGAATGGAAAGCGAGGCGACCGGTTACCAGAACATCTTCATTCGCGGTTTACTGCTCGGCCTGACCATGAAACAAATCGCCAGGCAGGTGCCCTTTATCATCGAATTCAGCGAATTGGGCGAATATATCTCCTTACCTGTGCGTACCTATTCCAGCGGCATTTTGCTCCGGCTGGCGTTCGCCATTATTTCCGTGTTACAGCCCAACGTGCTGTTAATGGATGAATGGCTAACGGTGGGAGACAGTCAATTTCGCGACAAAATGAGCAAAAAATTGCAGCAAATGGTGGACCGATCGGCGGTGATGATACTGGCCTCACACTCGCGGGAAACCATTAAGGCGTTTTGCAATACTTTCTTTCTCATGCAAAACGGATCGCTACGTCAGATAAGCCGCAGAGAAATAGATGATTATATTTAAACAGGGAGTGGGCAATGGAACTGGACGCTAACATCCTTATTACCGGCGCCAATGGCGTTTTGGGCCACGGCCTGCGGCATGCTCTGCAGGCGCAGGGATATCGCCATCTCCTTTGTCCGACCCGCTAGGAATTGAACGCGCTGGACCGGCAACAGGTGGACGATTTCTTTGCTCATCATCGGCCGCACTACGTATTCCATCTTGCCTCTCTGGTGTTCGGTCTACAAGGCAACATGGAAAATCAGTTAAACGCTATCGCGACCAATACGTTAATTAATCAGCATTTACTTCTCGCCTGTCAGCGATATCCGGTGCGCAAAATCTTTTTTGCCAGTACCGTTGCCGGCTATGGCTATCCGTACCATTCGTTGCCGTTAACCGAGCCGTATTTTTTCACCGGTGCGCCTCACGCCGGTGAATACGGTTATGGTATGGCAAAACGCCATGCGCTGTGCTATCTGGAAATCCTGCGCCGGGAATATGATATTGACTACTGCTACGGTATTTTTACCAACCTGTTCGGTCCTAACGA
The DNA here is from genome assembly GCA_014839585.1 of Pseudomyrmex concolor. NCBI lineage: Eukaryota > Metazoa > Arthropoda > Insecta > Hymenoptera > Formicidae > Pseudomyrmex > Pseudomyrmex concolor. The sequence continues at coordinate 6,971 of QVOB01025020.1, forward strand.
CCGCTTCGATATCCACTGCGGCCATGTCATCCCCTCGTTAATTGAAAAAGCCGCCGCCAGTATCCGGCGAGAGGATCGCTGTCTCCCTGTATGGGGGCGGCCGGAAACCAGCCGCGATTTCATGTTTAGCGAAGAGGCCGGCGCGGCGGCATTGCACGCCTTTCTGCACGGCAGCGGTATGATTAATATCGCCAGCGGCTGCGAATCTACCCTGGCGCAGGTGGTTGCAGCAATCAACCTTTGCTATCAATCCCGCCTGAATATCGTCTGGGACACCGACGCGCCTATAGGCGTCGCCAACCGCAGCGTCGATATCAGCCGGCTGCGCGCACTCGGTTATCACCCCTCGTCCAACCTTAATGATGCCATCGCGAAAACGATCGACTGGCATCGTCAAAATACTGACAGGATCCGCAAATGAAAAGAATCGCCAGCGTATCGAGTTTCGCCGAAAGCTGCGGCAACGCTTATTTCACCCAAATATCGGTGAACTCAATGCGCCGTCTGGGCTATCACGTAGAATGTCTGGGCCTGAATTTATTACTTACCCAATCGACCAGTCGGGCCATCCGCGCCAGGGCCGATGAACATACTGATGAGATCTGCGCGCGGCTCAAGACCTTTGACGGGGTGAATATTCAGTTTGAATCAGGCCTGTACGGATCGCTTCCCGGCGATATTCTTCGCCGCACCCGCAAGTTGCTGGATGCCAATCCCCATACCAGCATTACCCTACACAGCCCCCGCCTGCTGAGCGAAACCGCGACGCAACGCGAAGCGATCAAAATGGCGCTGAAACTGTCGTTCAAGGGCGCGTTACAGCTGTATGTCGAGCCGCTCAGGCAAAATATCCCGATACGGATTAACCATCGTCTGATTCATTACCTGAAACAGCGCAATATCAATATCATTGTTCATACGTTACGTGCCCGCGAACAGATTGAGATGTATCACAACTACCGCAACGTAGCGGTTCATCCTCTGAAAATTGTCGATAATTCTACCGAGATAAAGCCCGATCTCATGGACGCTATTCGCAGAAAATACCGATTTGGTAAGGAGGTGAAGATTATCGGCATGTTTGGCTTTATCAATGAATATAAAGGCCACTCCCTGGCAATCAGAGCATTGGCCTGCCTGCCGTGCAATTATAAACTGCTGCTCTCCGGACGCCAGCATCCGCAGACCATCAGAAAAAATGAACCGGTAAGCTATTACACTCATTTGCTACAGGCGAAGATTGAAGAAGCGAAACTCGAAGACCGGGTGTTCTTTATGGGAGAGTATGACCATGCAGCGTTCGTCAATCTGGTAGCTGCGGTCGATGTCGTTTGGCTGCCGTATGTAGAAAATGGTCAGGACGGTTCCGGCATCGCTTCCATCGCCTTCGACGTTTCGGACTGCGTGCTATGCTCCTCCTCGTTCGCTTTCGATGAACTGTTCCGGCTGCTGCCCCATTACGACAATTACATGCGTTTTGATATCGGTAATTATATGGAGCTTGCCAGCAAAACCAGCAATTTTCTGCCGATAAAACCTGCCGCCGTGCCTACCTCACAACCGGCGTTCAGCACGGAAAGTCAGGCTGAACTGTATATCCGGCTTAGCCTGGGCGAACCGCTGCACGAAACGGTGTCCTGCGAGGTGAATGCGTTACCGGCCACCTGACCTGGCGCTAAACGCCGATGCACGGCACGCCGCAGCTTACTCGGTGTAAGGCGGAAAACGAAGGCAGCAATGAAAGCTATGGACGATGAGAGCGTTGAAAGAAGAAATTGGAGCGGGAAACGAGGCTCGAACTCGCGACCCCAACCTTGGCAAGGTTGTGCTCTACCACTGAGCTATTCCCGCTTGGGCGTAACGTGAAAGTCTGACGTTACGGGGAGCGAATTATACGGGAATAGCGCACCGCTGCAAGCCTTTCAGCGTTAAAAAAGGCGTTCGCCGGTGCGATTGGCGTAAAAATGACCAGCGCTGTACAGTTTTCGCTGCCACGTACTACAGGCGGATGAAATGCTCGCGATAATAGGCCAGCTCCGCCACCGATTCGCGGATATCGTCCAGCGCCTGATGAGTATTGTCTTTCTTCAGCCCGGACAGAATTTCCGGCTTCCAGCGGCGCGCCAATTCTTTCAGCGTACTGACATCCAGGTAACGGTAGTGAAAATACGCCTCAAGCGCCGGCATATAGCGGAACAAGAAGCGCCGATCCTGACCGATACTGTTGCCGCAAATCGGCGATTTGCCGGCGGGCACCCAGTCGGCGAGAAAGGCCAGGGTCTGCGCTACCGCCGCCTCTTCATCAAGCGCGCTTTGCCGCACCCGGTCAACCAGCCCGCTGGCGGTGTGGGTGCGAACATTCCAGTCATCCATCAGCGCCAGTTGCGCGTCGGATTGGTGTATGGCCAATACCGGACCTTCCGCCAAAATAGCCAGATTGGCGTCGGTGACCAGCGTCGCTATCTCGATAATGCGATCGCGCTCGGGATCAAGCCCGGTCATTTCCAGATCGATCCAAATCAGGTTGTTATCATTTACCGGCATGATTTTCTCGTAGCAAGGGATTTTACGGCTTATCTGGTAGAATACTCTGTATGATAGCCGTTTTCATCGCCACGGGCGATTCATCCGTTTAAGTGAGGCGCAGTGAGCAAAAATAAACTGTCCAAAGGTCAGGAGCGCCGGGTACAAGCCAACCATCAGCGCCGCCTGCAGCAGCGCGAGCGCGGCGCCGCCCATTGGGACGACCAGCCGTTGGGCGAGGCCCAGGAGGGCGTGGTTGTCAGCCGGTTCGGCATGCATGCCGACGTGGAGGATGCCGCCGGACGCATTTATCGCTGCAATCTGCGCCGGACGCTGAAATCCCTGGTCACGGGCGATAAGGTGGTCTGGCGCGCCGGAAGCGAACAGCCGTCCGGGGTCAGCGGTATCGTTGAGGTGGTTCATCCGCGCCGTTCCGTGCTGACGCGCCCCGATGTCTATGATGGCGTCAAACCGATCGCGGCAAATATGGATCAAATCGTCATCGTCTCCGCCCTTTTGCCCGAGCTGTCTTTAAATATCATTGATCGCCATCTGGTGGCGTGCGAAACGGTGGAAGTAGAGCCGCTCATCGTACTGAACAAAATCGATCTGCTGACGCCGGCGAGCTGCACGGAAGTTGAGCGGCTGATGGCTATCTATCGCCGCATCGGCTATCGGGTGTTGATGGTGTCAAGCCAAACCGGCGAAGGGATGGAGCCTTTCCGGGAGGCGTTGACCGGACGCACGAGTATTTTTGCCGGCCAGTCGGGGGTGGGTAAATCGAGTCTGCTTAATGCGCTACTTCCGCCGGAACATGAGAAGATTTTGGTCAATAGCGTTTCCGATAATTCGGGGCTCGGGCAGCACACCACCACCACCGCCCGGCTGTATCATTTTAGCCATGGCGGTCATCTGATTGATTCTCCAGGGGTGCGCGAATTTGGCCTGTGGCATTTGGCGCCAGAACGCATTGCCCGCGGTTTCATCGAATTCAGGGAGTATCTGGGCACCTGCAAATTCCGCGATTGCCGACATGATACCGATCCCGGCTGCGCGATTCGGGGTGCGGTGGAAAGCGGCGCTATCGCCCGCGAGCGGTTCGATAATTATCATCGCATCCTCGACAGTATGGCTCAGGTCAATGCCCGTAAGTCGTTTTGATGGCCCGATCGCTGACTTTTAACGCCGCCGCCGGTACAATGCGGCCCCTTTTGGCTAAACACATAACAGGAACGAGGTCCCCGTGCTGGACAGGATAAAGATAGCTTTACAACACCTACTGCCTAAGCGCTGGCTGACGGAGCTGGCCGGTTGGGGCGCTGAACGCCGCGGCGGCTGGCTAACCCGCGGGGTCATTACGCTGTTTGTGCGCTGGTATAAAGTCGACATGCAGGAAGCACAGCAGCCGGATGTGGCCGCCTATCCCACCTTTAACGCATTTTTTGTCCGGCCGCTGCGCGATGAAGCCCGGCCCATTGATGCCGACCCCGCCGTGCTGGTGTTGCCGGCGGACGGGATCATTTCCCAGCTCGGCCCCATTGAAGGCAAGCAGGTGTTCCAGGCGAAGGGGCATCACTACAGCTTAGAAGCGCTGCTGGCCGGCAGTGAGTCCATGATCGCCCGGTTTCGCGACGGCAGTTTCGCCACCACCTATCTCGCCCCGCGCGATTATCATCGCGTGCATATGCCCTGCAACGGCGTGTTACGCGAAATGTTGTACGTGCCGGGCGAATTGTTTTCGGTGAACCCGTTGACGGCGGCGAATATCCCCAATCTGTTCGCCCGCAACGAGCGGATTATCTGCCTGTTTGATACCGATTTCGGTCCGATGGCGCAGATCCTGGTAGGTGCAACCATTGTCGGCAGCATTGAAACCGTGTGGGCGGGGACCGTCACGCCGCCGCGGGAGGGGATTATCAAGCGCTGGCGCTACCCTCAGGCGGACGCCGACGGGGCGGTGGTACTGCTCAAAGGCCAGGAAATGGGGCGCTTTAAGCTGGGTTCTACCGTCATCAATCTGTTTGCCGGCAAAAATGTGCTGCTGGGCGAACACCTGTATACCCGCTACGTCACCCGCGTCGGTCAGCGACTGGCCCACGGCATCGCGCAGACCGACAGCCAGCTGACCTGATTTACCTACGGTTAACTAGAGAGTTTTCACCTTGCGCCTGATTACGATTTTCCTTCTGGGGTGGCTACTGGCCTCCCCGGCCTTCGCCGCCAATCTGCCTGACGAGGGACAGATCAAAAAAGATCTGCAGCAGGCGCAGGACGATAAAAACGCGCCGAACCAGGCGGCGATTGTCGAGGCGCTGCAGTCAGCGCTGAACGCCATCGCTGAAGGCAAAGCGTCCAGCGCCAAAATCAGGGAATATCAAAAGGCTATTGATGATTTTCCGGCGCTCACCCGCCAGCTGCGCGACGAAAAAGACAGCGAACCGGATGAACCCGCCGCGCTCAGCCCCAAACTCGCCAGCAGCGAATTGAATCAACGGCTATTGCAGGCCAATAGCCAGCTGATGGATTTAGCCGGTCAGCTACAGCAGGAGCAGCAGCTTCAGGCGCTGCCCACGCCGGGCTCGCCGCTGGAACAGGCGCAGGCCACCGCGCTGCAGGCGGAACAGGCCGCCCGCCGGTTGAAGGTGGAGGAGTTGGATTTTGCCCAGTTGAGCGCCAATAACCGCCAGGAGCTGTCGCGCCTGCGTGCTGAACTGCTGAAAAAACGCCATGACCGCGCGGATAAGGAGCAGCAGGCGCTGCGCAATCAGCTCAATAGCCTGCATCAGCAGGAGGCGGAGCAGGCAATTGAGCACACCGAAATGCTGGCGGAGCAGGTCGGCGAGTTGCCCAAGTCAATCGGCAGCCAGTTGCAAACCAATCGCGAACTTTCCACCGCGCTAAATCAACAGGCGCAGCGCATGGATCTTATCGCCTCGCAACAGCGTCAGGCCGCTTCGCAAACCCTGCAGGTACGCCAGGCGCTCACCACGCTGCTCGAGCAGGCGCAATGGCTGGACGAATCACCGGCGCTGGGGGAAACCCTGCGCGCCCAAGTATCCAGACTGCCGAAAATGCCGAAGCCGCAGCAGCTTGACAGCGATATGGCTCAGTTGCGCGTCCAGCGCCTGCATTTTGAAGACTTGATGAACAAGCTGCCGCAGCTCGCCCAAGGCGCACAGGACGATGGTTCACCGCTGACGCCGGCGCAGCGCCGCATTCTTGACGCGCAGCTCGCCACCCAGCGCAACCTGCTAAATGCGCTGTTGACCGGGTGCGACACTCAGATTCTGGAGCTCACCAAGCTGAAGGTAGCCAATAGCCAGCTTGAAGAAGCGATGAACGAGATCCAGGAAGCGGCCCACCGCTATCTGTTCTGGGTGGCGGACGTAAGCCCGATTACGCTTTCCTATCCGCTGCACGTCGGACAAGATCTGCGCCGGCTGGTGACCCTGGACACCTTCAGCCAGTTGACTCACGCGCTCGGCATGATGCTGACCAGCCAGGAGACGCTCATTCTACTCTTCGGAGCGCTGCTGCTGGTCGGTTTCAGCCTCAGTTCACGCCGGCATTATCATGCCTTTCTCGATCGATCCAGCAGCCGGGTGGGGAAAGTCAATCAAGACCATTTTTCCCTGACCCTGCGCAATGTGTTCTGGTCGGTGCTGGTCGCCCTGCCGCTCCCGGTCCTGTGGGCGGCGCTGGGATATGGATTGCGTCACGCCTGGCCCTATCCGGTAGCGGTTGCTATCGGCGACGGCGTCAGCGCCACGGTGCCGGTGTTGTGGGTGTTTATGGTGTGCGCTCACTTCGCCCGCCCGCCAGGGCTATTCGTCGTGCATTTCGGCTGGCCAAAGCAGCAGGTCAAGCGTGCGCTGCGTTATTATACCTTGTCTATTGGCATGATCGTACCGCTGATAATGGCGCTGATCTCCTTTGATAATTACAGCGAACGGGAGTTTGCCGGCACCCTGGGCCGGTTATGCTTTCTGCTGCTGTGCGCCTGTCTGGCGCTGGTCACCAGCAGCCTGAAACGCGCCGGCCTGCCGCTGTATCTTGATAAGCACGACGCCGGCGATAACGTCGTCAATCGTTCGTTATGGAATCTGATGATCTGCGCGCCTATCGTTGCTGCCGCCGCAGCGTGCCTGGGGCATCTGGCGACGGCGCAAGCGCTGCTGGCACGGCTGGAAACCTCGGTATCGATTTGGTTTTTATTGCTGATTATCTATCACATCATCCGCCGCTGGATGTTCATTCAGCGGCGCCGTATTGCGTTCGAGCGCACCAAACAGCGACGCGCGGAAATGCTGGCCCAGCGGGCGCGCAATGAGGAAGATTTGTCGCAATCGCAGCTAAATGAGGTCGCCGCCGAGGTCGATGAGAAGGTGCTGGATCTCGATACCATCAGCGCACAGTCGCTGCAGCTGGTACGCTCGATTCTGACGCTGATTGCGCTGTTATCGGTAATTTTACTGTGGTCAGAGCTGCATTCGGCGTTTGGCTTCCTGGAAAACATCACCCTGTGGGATGCCACTTCGACTAATCAGGGGGTCGATAGCATTCAGCCGATTACGCCCGGCGCGGTACTTATCGCTATTCTGGTCTTCATTATTACCACCCAGATGGTGCGCAATTTACCCGCACTGCTCGAATTGGCGCTGCTGCAGCATTTGGATTTAACCCCCGGGACCGGTTATGCCATTACCACCCTGACCAAATATGGCCTGATGCTACTGGGCGGGCTTATCAGCTTTTCCATGATAGGTATCGAGTGGTCAAAATTGCAGTGGCTGGTAGCGGCCTTAGGCGTGGGACTGGGGTTCGGTCTGCAGGAGATCTTCGCCAATTTTATTTCCGGCCTGATGATCCTGTTTGAAAAACCGATCCGTATCGGCGACACGGTGACCATTCGTAACCTGACCGGCAATATTACCCGGATCAACACCCGCGCCACGACGATCACCGACTGGGATCGGAAAGAAATCATCGTCCCCAACAAGGCCTTCATCACCGAACAATTCGTCAACTGGTCGCTGTCGGATACCGTCACGCGCGTGGTGTTGAGCGTCCCCGCCCCGGCGGGGGCCAATATTGAACAGGTGACCCATATTCTGGTGCAGGCGGCGCGCCGCTGTCCGCTGGTGCTGGAGTTGCCGGCGCCGGAGGCCTTTTTGGTGGATTTACAGCAGGGCTTGCCGCTGTTTGAGCTGCGTATGCACGCGGCAGAAATGGGACATCGTATGCCGCTGCGCCACCAGGTGCATGCGTTGATTCTGGAAGGCTATCACGCCCACGGTATGGAATTGCCCTTCCCGCCCTTTCAGCTGCGCCGGGATCAGATCAAGGCGGATAATACACCGGGCAACCGCATCAAGCCGGAAAGTGGCTCGCTCTGACGGCCGGAGTACCTGCCCCCCGGCCCTGGCGGCTGAACGCTAGGCCCCCGCCGGCACCGCGAAGTCAGAAAAGCGGTGCCGACGGGCGCAGGCGATAACGGCGGCGTCGGGAAACAGGGGGGAGCCTCTCCGTTACCGGCTGCGCCGGTCAGGAGAAGCAGTCACAGCGATAGCGCTTAGGCGCGTTCCACCGGAAAGGCGATGACATCGCTCAAACGATCGGCCTTCAGCGCCAGCATGACCAGACGGTCCACGCCCAACGCCACCCCGGAACATTCCGGCATCCCCTGAGCCAGGGCCGCCAGTAAATTTTCATCGATAGGCTGCTCACTAAGCTTCATCGCCGCCCGCTTGCGATTATCCTGCTCGAAGCGTTGACGCTGCTCGCACGCGTCGGTCAGTTCACGGAAACCATTGGCCAGTTCAATACCTTTAAAATACACCTCAAACCGGTCCGCAACCCGATGATCCTCGGTGCTGATTTCAGCCAGAGCGGCCTGAGAGGCGGGGAAATGGTAAACGAAAGCCGGCTTATCGTGCCCGATATTGGGTTCCACCACCATCGCAAACAATAACTGCAGGAGCGTATCGCGATCGTCCTCCGCCGAGGCCGCTCCACCAAGATCCCATTTGACCGCCGCGTCATACAGCTGCGCTTTGTCAGCCGATAATGGATCGATTCCCACATGGCGGGTGAAAACTTGTTGATAGGAGAGCGTTTCCGCACTATCGCAATCGAGAATTTGCTGCAACAGATCGTCGACTTCATTCATCAGGCGGTACATATCGTAATGGGGGCGATACCACTCAAGCATGGTAAATTCCGGATTATGATAACGGCCGGCCTCCTCATTTCGGAAACTACGACACAGCTGGAAAAGGGGACCACTCCCGGCCGCCAGCAGACGCTTCATGTGATATTCGGGGCTGGTCATCAAATACAGCGGCATGCCGCCGGCCACTCCCGGTCCGATGAAACACGTCTGGAAAGGCACCAGATGGATATCCGTCACCGTGGCCTGGCTCATTGCCGGCGTTTCCACTTCGAGTAATCCGCGATCGCTGAAAAACCGCCGGATCTGGCCCACAATTGCAGCGCGTTTTAATAAATTGGCAATAGGCGCGCTTGGTTGCCAGCTGGCCGAATCGCTCATAGCTTTCCCTCCGTTAAACAGGGGATGCAGTCTACCCGTATCTTTGAGCGCAAACAAACATCGCGTCGTGCTTTACAACCGCTACCGCGTGCTCTCAGGCAGCGCGCTGACGCTTTCCATTATTAATACAACCACATGTCGTGCTTGACCTCAGGCGCCGCTCGCGGTTTTTTTATCATCCCGGCACGCTATTCCCGGCAAAATACTACACTTAGCATTCATTTACCTCATGGATTATGCGCTATGTCTGCATGGAGAAACCTTTCTCTGCTCCTCTCTTCGCTATTGTCTTTATCCTGTAGCGTATCGCCGCCCGCCGGCGTGCGCCCGGTAGAAAATTTTACCGTCGAACGGTATTTAGGCACTTGGTATGAAATCGCCCGTCTTGATCATGCTTTTGAACGCGGTCTGAGCCATGTTACCGCCCGATATGTCCTACAACCTGACGGCAGTGTTCAGGTTATCAATAAGGGATATTCTGCCGCCAAACAACGCTGGCAACAGAGTATCGGCAAGGCTCGCTTCCTCGGTTCGCCCCAGACGGCATCGCTCAAGGTGTCTTTTTTCGGCCCTTTTTACGGCGGTTATCATGTGACCGCACTGGATGAAGATTACCGTTATGCGCTGGTTGCCGGACCGAGCCACGATTATTTGTGGCTATTGTCGCGTACCCCAACGCTGGATGCCTGGGCCAGGCAAGCGTTACTGGAAACCGCAAGGACGCTTGATTTCCCGGTGGATAACCTGATTTGGGTTAAGCAGGAGTTGCCGCCACCCTCGCCCTAAACCCCGATTGCGCCATCCCATACGCTATAAGCAGGCGCGGTTGGGAGCGATCATAACGCTCAGGTGACGCGGGCGCCAATGACATTGGGGGTGAGCGCGATAATAGGCGAGGAATTGACCCCTGCAAACGGCAAAACTGGGCCCTGGGCGGCGCACAAGCCGTTGACCTGAAAAAGGCGTGTGTGACATGGAACGTAGCTAACGCAGTGGTACAGGGACGGAAAGGCGTGGGAAGGTAACGGGAGAGTGAGACGACCTATCGGCGCAAAGGGATACGGCCAAGTACATCCTATGGCCGTACCGCCCGATGGGCATCGCCAGTGCGGCATCACCCGGGGCGCCGTCAGGGTGCCCTATGCCAAGGTGATACGTTGAACGCTACCGGGGATGCCGTTACTGTGCTGCGCGCTGAATTGCCTCACCACCCGCCTGGACATCTTCGCCAGCGCCGCGGGTCGTGTTACACGCGGTCAGAGAAGACAACACCATAACTGATAACAGGGCAATGATAGTTTTTTCAACATAATATTATCCTTATAATGAACACCAAACGTGATTCACTATAAGCATAGTTTAACTATCCGTTTTCTGCGGCCAACAGACTCAATTTCGGACTTTTTACGCGCGATAATTAACTGGCTACCCGGGAAATCACCCCGCCGAGATGCTGCACATCTTCGCCAAAGCCGCGGGTGGTATTACACCCGGCCAACGCCGTTAATGCCAAAGCGGCGAGCAGCAACAATCTGGTCATCTTTGCCAACATGGTTCTCACATCCCACGAATGCCAAAAATCAGTAACTGCCGCCACGAGGGCGGCGTTTTCCGCGCGGCGTTATTTAACCCGGGAGACATACTCGCCGGAACGGGTATCGACTTTGATCACTTCGCCAATCTGCACAAACAGCGGCACTTTCACCACCGCGCCGGTGGTCAGCGTGGCCGGCTTGCCACCGGTGCCGGCGGTGTCGCCTTTCAGGCCCGGATCGGTTTCCGTGATTTCCAGCTCCACGAAGTTAGGCGGCGTCACGGCAATCGGCTGACCGTTCCATAAGGTCAGCACACATTCGGCCTGTTCCACCAGCCATTTGGCATTGTCGCCCACCGCTTTGGCATCGGCGGCCAGCTGTTCAAAGTTTTCGTTATTCATGAAATGCCAGAACTCACCGTCGTTGTACAGGTAAGTCAGGTTGATATCCATCACATCGGCGGCTTCCACCACCGAGTCACCGGATTTGAAGGTTTTTTCCAGCACTTTGCCGGAAACCAGCTTGCGCAAACGAACCCGGTTGAACGCCTGGCCTTTGCCGGGCTTCACGAATTCATTCTCAATGATCGCGCACGGCTCGCCATCAAGCATGATTTTAAGACCGGAACGGAATTCATTGGTACTATAAGACGCCATGGTGGTCCTCTTAATATAAACTTGGTAATTAAGCCAAAAAATGGAACATATTATAACCCGAAATACGCCCGCTAGAGAAGATTGGTTACATCAACTTGCCGATGTCATTACCGACCCTGTGCAACTTCTTCAGCTTCTCAGGCTTGAGGGGCACCCCGGCCTGCGCGAAGGCGCAGAAGCGCGGCGCCTGTTCCCGTTCCGCGTCCCCCGCGCTTTTGCGGCGCGCATGGTGACGGGCGACCCGGACGATCCGCTGCTGCGCCAGGTGATTACGGCGCGCGAGGAGTTCGATCTGGCGCCGGGCTACAGCACCGACCCGCTCGACGAACAGCACAGCGTGGTACCCGGACTACTGCACAAATATCAAAACCGCGCGCTGATGCTGGTAAAAGGCGGCTGTGCGGTCAATTGCCGCTATTGTTTCCGGCGCCATTTCCCCTATCAGGAAAATCAGGGCAACAAAACGAACTGGCTGCGCGCCGCAGCCTATATCCGCCAGCACCCCGAACTGAATGAAATCATCCTTTCCGGCGGCGATCCGTTAATGGCTAAAGATCATGAGCTGGACGAGCTTATCTGCCTGCTGGAAGAGATCCCCCACCTGAACACCCTACGCATTCACAGTCGGCTGCCGGTCGTGATTCCGGCCCGTATTACCGCACGTCTATGCCAGCGATTGGCCGGCTGTCGGCTTAAGGTGGTGTTGGTAACGCACATCAACCATGCGCGCGAAATCGATGCCGCTCTGTGCGACAGTATGACACGGTTGCGCAATGAGCGGGTGACTTTACTTAACCAAAGCGTCCTGCTGCGCGGGGTCAATGATAACGCCGACACGCTGGCGGCGCTGAGTGAAGCCTTGTTCGCCGCCGGCATTCTGCCCTACTACCTGCATGTTCTGGACAGGGTCCAGGGGGCGGCGCATTTCATGGTTGAAGATAAGCAAGCACGGGAGATCATGCAGCAGCTGCTGGAGAAAGTCTCAGGCTATTTGGTGCCACGACTGACGCGGGAAATCGGCGGCGAGCGCAGCAAGACGCCGCTGGATCTGGGACTACGGCAACGCTGATGGCGTAACGGCGCGCCGTGTCACGCGCCAGTGGTCGGCCGGCGCCTTGCCCAGGGCATGCCGGGCTGCACACCTTTGCCCGGGGCATGCCGCCGGGTAGCGCGCCATGACTTGCTAAAGACCGACGGTGTACGGATGCCGGCAAACGCAAGCTATCGTTGCCGCCGGGCATTACGGGCAGGTATAGACTTGCCCTTGAATTTTGCTGTCCAGCGGCACAAAGCTTGTCAGGTAGGTTTCTTTCTTGCTGACCGGACTGGTGGCGCCGTAGATGACGTTGCCGCCCATTGCGGCCGCACGGTTTCTCAAATCATTGGCCGCGCCGCGCATGGCGCTGTTTTCGCCGTTCTGGCCGGAAAGCCAGTTACTCTGGGTACCGGTAAGCTCGCCCAAAAGGCGGCAATCGCTGCCGGGCTGTTCATCGGTGAAACGCACCGACTGGCCGGCCGCCGTTAATTCATGTGTGCTGCTGCATCCCGCCACCAACAGACTGCCGGCACAAAGCATCATTAAGAATTTGGTCCGCATCTTTTTCCTCATGAGTTCCTGTAGGGTATGGCCAATTTGCTGTGTGCGCCACACTTCCCACCGTCGCGGCCTGCCCCTTTTGTTCGGCTAGCCGCCCTGTGGACGCCCTGAGTTTATACCCTAAAACCCGCTTCGTTGATAATTTTTTACTAAAAAAACAAAACCCCCGGCAAGCCGGGGGTTTCAGAGCAACTA
>QVOB01025021.1:0-44718 GCA_014839585.1 Pseudomyrmex concolor
ACACACACACACACACACACACAGAGAGAGGTGCGTCGGAGCGAGCGCCTCTAAGTGCGCAATAATAAAGTGCGCAAGAACTGGGCCACCGAATAAATTAAACGAACAGTCTCGTTCGCCGCGGTTTATCGAATTTCGTCAAGAAGAAAACGTTTATCCCGACGTTCTTATCGCGCCGACCTAATATGTGAGTTTCTGTTAATTATACGCGTAAATTTGCTCTCTTAATGAAGAAGGAGTTATTTCACACACGTGCCGCATTCGTGCGCGCGCGCGTACTTGCGACTATAGACTATGGAAATTCCGAGAAAACGTAAGTGTGTGTATGTGTGAAAAAAAAAGCAGCACATAAGTGCATCGCCCAGGGAGCTACGTGAATTCATGGAATCATTAAAAATTTATCGCACACGCTATTGTCACGATTCTCGTACGACCGACCGTGTTCATAGACTCGGAATAGGACGAAAATAAATACTAGAAACCTGTTTAAAACTAAAACAACATTTGCGATTTAACAAACTATTTTATAAGTATACCTAACTATTTTATATGTAGGAGATATTTAAAGATCCGGAGATACAAGGAAGTGAAAATAATTATCTCCAGTCAGGACGTATTGCATAAGGAAAAATGCGTGGCTGAAGTTCATTGTAATATTGAGAATATATTCTGTCGAACGGATCATCTATGATCCATTGGACATATCCAATATTACATTTTGATTAATCAAATTTTAAAACTTTGCTGGAATCGGCGATTAGAAACAAAAAAAAGATCGATATATCGATATGCGATATATATCGATATGCGATATATATCGAAATGCGATATATATATCGATATGCGATATATATCGAAATGCGATATATATATCGATATGCGATATTATGATGTTTGCATGGACAAATCTTATTTCTGCTCAAAATGCTACTTGTTAGATCAATTTTGTCGAGCCTTTCTTCGGGCATCGACCCAAAGAATATTAAAAGCCTTTCGCGGTTAGCAAAGGGTGAAAAAGCACACGACGCAGAAACAGCAGCATTCGAAAGAAATCTATTTTTACGATTTCGGAAATTTATATTTACGCATTTTTTCTTTTTCTTTTGTCAAGGCCCTACTCGTCAATACTCGAAAATAGAATAAAGACGCGTGCACGCATTTGTGGCTCAGACTGTACCGAACACTCAAGACTCGCAGAGAAACATGTGATAAAATTTTTCACAAAAGAAATTAATTCCCTTACAAATAACCGAATAAAAATCTACATGATCATAATTTTCGCCTTATATTTAGCTCGATGAACCAGCACGCGCGCTCGTACGCGACTGCGGCACGCGTGCTGCATACGCGAGCGCGAGTACGTGTTTGCGCGCACGTACGTACGCGACGAAATAACTGAAAACACTTTCACTGACTACTTCCTCAGAATTTTTCCGTCGCGCGAAAATAGCGCAACGTGGCGCCGCGAATATTTGACACGTTCCTGAGAGGACCACAGAGAGAGAGAGAGAGAGCCCCGCGTAGTACGCACTCGACATACGTCGCCCCCTTTCGACGTGCTACACACGTGCAAGCGCACCCGCCGCACATCTGGTCGCACATTCAAGGCCGGACAATCAACTTTGCGCAAAAGGGACCTCTTCGTACACGTTATACTGGGTGTGTCACGACTGACCCGAAAATGAAATCCGTACGCAATTCGAGAGCGCGCGCTCGAACGGAGAGATGATGCGATAACGGAAATTGATTTTTTTTTTTTTTTAATTATTTTCTCGATTAAATCGCATTTTATATTCTTCAATTTTTTAAGACTCTTGTGCGAATACACGCGAATTTAAATATCGCGATGTGAAATCTCTCGTGGATTTAAAATATTGAGAGAGTCGAAGAGGATTTTGGATTTTTTGGAAACGCGAGCACCCGGTATAAACGCACGATGCGCGTTTGTATGTAGCTCAAGGACAGGCCTCTTCTCTCTCGATGGCGTTATTTATATCTTTATATCGCGCCAAAGACACACCGTGTATACAGGGAGAAAGGCCGTGAAGGGTGGAGTCGCAAAAATTCGCGCAAGGTCGCAATTCGTATACGCGCGTACCGTCGCGTCGTCGGACTTCCATCATACGCAAAACAGCTGTCGGTTATCGTCGCTTTAAACGGCGACGAAGACACTTATCGGGAACACGGTGGTTATCATCGTCCAACGCCGGTCACTCCCTGCCGCGTGATACGGTATACTTATTTTACATATGCGTGCACTCACGCGCGATTTGTAGCGTTACATTATTATTCGTAGAAACGTTATCAAACTTCCGGGATTTTTAAATGAATGGAGTTGAAGAATGAAAAGTTGAAAAGAAACATATATAAAATAAACAAATAAAATTAAGAAAAATACAATTAATTCCTTGAAATCGTAAAAATAAAATAAAATAACTAACTTTTACAATTAATTTCATAAAAGAATAATGAAAGTATTAATTTATAGAAGCAAAACAAATATATAGGTAACTTATAAGTCGTAGGCCTTCTCATTAATATTGGGATTAATTAATTTAATTTAATTAATTACTTAATTCAATGTTTCACCAAGTGTCCTAAGTGAAATTGTTTCTCTCCTAAAATATGGTATAACCCTAATTATCCGTTATGTTACCGTAACTTTAGTTACTACGGACATTACTCAAGCGTATATCGTTTCTCGTCGGAGAAACTTCGGATAGAGAAATCAAATTCGCGCCGCGTTTCTACCGCATTTCACGCGAGAATATCTCACAGACAGCGGGGATAATGTGTGAGGATCGCGCATCCGATGTGTGCGATTTGATCGTTGCGGATCCCGCGCGCGCGCGCGTCCCGGGAAAACAAAGTTCCCGCGACAAAGAAAATCGTTAAATGACATCGCTTTAACGCGGAGTGAATGCGCGATGAATGCGAAATGCGCGCAAAGAAGCCGAGTGTCGAAAACAAAGCGAGGAAGTAGCGTGAATACGCTTTGAATACGCTTAGGCGCGTCGCCGGCTTCGCGCGCGGCTCTCTTTCGCGTCGCTCTTCAACGACGGAATGACTAATCGCGTACACGTAGACAGCGACTTAACGAGGTGAGTTACTGAAATTTCTATTTCGCGATTGTTGTCGGGAAAGTTTTAAATTTTTTTTATTTTTTTATTTTACCATATTTCAAACATTTTAAAGGCTGCAACAATCAGTCTGTCGTTCAGTGAGTTCGGATTTTATTTTTATATTCGGTTGACAGTTTTATTAATTTTGCATTTATTGACCTTTTTATTTATTTTTACCAGATGTTTATTAAAAAGCTTTTCGAACTAGGAGTTGACGTGCAACCTGTATATTTTATCATCCGTATATTTTATCTGTATAAATTATTTATTGATTTGTTTTTTTTTGCGGAATATTTATTAGTTTTTTCTTTGGCAATCTGATAGTGTTTATTTTTACATGGTTATATTCAGTTTTTTACGGAAAAAGATCCGACACAAGAACCAAAAGCTTCGAATAAAAATCACATTTTTAAACACGGACACCCAATATTTTGGCGCACTGACTCTTTTTTCCCATTGTTTGAAAATTTCGCGCATTCGTTTATTAGATTCGTTTGTTTTAAATCTCTGTATAACGAATACAATCGAATTAAATACGCGCCTGAAAAATGATCTTTTGCACGAGCATTATTCCGCCGGTGTACAATTTCTGCGGCTTCACCACGCGTCGCCTCAAAAAGATTTAAAACTTTTCAGACAACCCAATACCATTCAGTTACGAGCACGAAACTCGAAGAAGAATTGAAATCTTATTTTTTGAAATAAAAAATATGCTGAAAAAAATTTTTTTTGCTGGAATAACAAGAATATTAGTTGCTGACATGGTCAGCAAGAAAATTTGCTTAAGCCTATTTGTTGCTTCGTCAACAAAACATTTTGCTAGTAAAATAAAAAATTCATTAGAAAATTCTTCTTGCTGGCCGTATGACAGCAAAATTATTTTTTTGTTTTTCCGTAAACTTTTATAGCGCGATATAAGTCGGAGAACGACGCGAACATGTAGCGAACAAAAAAAACTAGATTCTTAAGAAGATAGCGAGAAGAATCCTAAACGTTTAACTTCTCAAACGTTCTACGCAAGCGTTTGTTGCGTAACGAGCGCGTCGTATGCAAAAATAACAAAAAAAAAAAAAAAAAAAAATTCGCGGCGTATCGCGCGCGTCACGGGTCATTAGATTTGCAAAAGCCAAAGAGAGGTGCCAACATATCGGCTTCTCGTTATCCGACAACGCGTGTCGCGATACGACGGGATAGTCTGTTTAAACTTCGATATCAAATACGAGTCACGTGTAAAACGAACAAAGCCGCGGGAGAGTTTCCGAAACTATCGGAGATATATTCCGTCGTTGTTTGAATCGCCCACACGAGAGAAGTTTTGATCGTTGCAGCGTTAAATCCTCCTCGGGTGGTGATGCGCTTCTCGCGACGTTCGCTCGATCCTAAAACATCGGCGGTGCCCGTCCGGTTCCGGCGCGCTTTGGCTTCGGTATAACATTACTCCTCTCTCTCTCTTCCCGTGTCAAAAGGTGGTCTCGACGTAACGTGCGGCGCAGCAAACAAGGGCCCGGCCCTTTTATTGCCCGATCCGCTCTCTCGTCGCTTTAATTCGACGCGTGTGAATCATGAGATCGAAACAGCCCGCGCGCAAACCTCATAAAATCGTGCGCGCGCTATCTCTCACGGGCGAGAACATAACGCGGTAATTATCGCTTATCAATCGATCAATATATAAATGTGCTATCTGCGAGGTTCAATCCGCGGTTCAAATTAAAAGCAGTATCTCTATCCGCCGCGCAAGAAACTACACGTAACTCGCTCGGAGAAATACACACGCGAGCGGATCGCATCATAAAACATTATCTCTCTCTCGACCGCACCTCCAATCCGTTTATGCGGTTCTTCTCTTCAACGGTGTCGCTTTCTTTTTTTTTTTTTTTTTGTTTACGCGAGTCTTACGATTTCCCGGACGGAAAAAATCCTCTAAGCGGGTGGTCGAGACTTCGTTATCGGTCTTCGTTTTTCCACGCGATAATGGGAACACCGATCTATAATTAAATCCCGCGGGTCAACAACAACGCGTCTCTAATGTACGATATTATCCGCAGGGCTCCGCGAGCGGGACGGACATTTGTGTTAATACCCGGCTCTATTAGCGACTCCGGAGAGCCCAATCGGAGCGCGCTTAACACACGCCAAACTATAATCCGGTCTGGAGGAAGTGATTCGACCGAGGCTAAGCCTCGCGCGATCGGTCGAGCGTAGAGAAACGGCACGGCGTATATAATCACCGGCCTCGTCGTCGTCGTCATTTCTGTCTCTCCGTATTTCCTCGGTGATTCCGAGTCTCTGTGTGTGTATGTGTGTGTGTATTTTTCGTCGCGTCGAATTATGCGCGAGAAAGGAAGAAGATACTGACCCACGACAAGAGCGGGAAACCTGTCGGTCGACCTCGTGTTTATCCGTCGTTCTCTCTTTCTCTCTCCCGACCGCCCTGTCAAGCCGTAAAGTATAACGTTCTGTTTGTCCGTCCGGTGAAATAAGTACACGAGAGCGCAACGCGCGCGCGGGGTTAAGCCGCTCATCGGGACCGGAGTCTTCTTCCAGCGACGGGATAAGGCGTTAATTCGATACTTCCTGCTCGGTTAAAGTCGAGATTTTCGCCGAGACGGCTTTTTTTAACCCCCCTTCCCTTTTAAGCGCGCCGAGGGATGGTTACGCATCTTCCTCGTTAAGCTTCCGCGAAATCCCTCCCTCCCCTTCGCGTTATCTCCACGCTGATTTCTCGCAATCGTTGGACATATTTCACGCAAAAGTTGCATTGCGCGAAAGCAAGATATTAAATGTGTTAATTTTTCGGAAGCGCGTGCTCGCAGCAATTATTACCCGCAATGTCGTGACAATTATTATTAATTTTCTGTTTCGCAAATTTATCATTCTCGTCTCCCGGCGTCTCTCTTCGTGGTCGAATAAAAAACGGCGAACCGAGGAAATGGGGAAAGTTGCGGGAAAAGAATTTCCATTGCACGCGCGCCTGGGAAGTTTTTAACGATTCAAATTCGACGGCTGTGTATGTATGCGCCACATCCTCGTGGAAGTTGGAGCCGTTCGAGAGAGGGCAAACTGCCAACTATACACGGCCGCAAGTTGGAAACGAAATTCCAGCCGCGACACACGCACGCACACAGATCTCTCTTTCTATTCCAGTCTGTATACGGCGTGTAGGATTACGCATATTTGCGGGGCTCAAAGGATCGTTCGAGAGGCAATCGAATCGACAAACCTGCGAGCAGGTTTACTATCAACAGGTATATACGAGCCGTGCGCGTCGCCACAGGACTAACCGGTTTTCTCCTCGCGTTGTACATTTGTTGAAACGCCTTAATTACCAAAGGACCATGCGCGTCCTCTCGCCGCCCCGCAAAGCGGGAGAGACATTAGCCGGAAATACATCGCGCGAGACATTGGGTCAAATAAAAAAAACTCGGTAGTCCGAAATATAAAACTCACATTCGCTATTCTCCGTGCAAACAGCCCGCTACGGCAAACTGCTGAGAAACAATCGGACCTGCCCCGTCTGAGGGCACGTGGGCGAGATCGCGCAAATTGCGAGATCTCGAATCTGACGCGTCATTAATAAAACCGCGCGTATGAATGACGGCGGGTATGCTCGTATCGCGCTTTCGATCTATCGAAAAACCTGCGAAAACTATTTATTTTTTCTTTTCACGCGCGCGCGGAAGAATTAATTAATCATCGGCGGCCGTTAATTATCGCGGCGACTAACTAGCGACTTTTTGCTATCCGAGTTCCCAATTTTTCCGTCTTACCATCTTTTCCGCGAAGAATAACGGCAATTTACGATGTGCAACGTGTTAACTCCAAGACGAGATAATTAGATGCAATAAAAAATATTATTTTTTTCTCCTTTTTGCTCTCGTTGATGCGAGCGAACGATTGCGATACGCACGCACGAGTGGAAATTAGATTAAGTCGCGAGTGTATCGCAACATTGATTAATCGCGCCGCATTAAATAAATACGTAATTATCGCGCCAGGTGCGCGGCTTGTTCGCGCGGTTCATCGCACTTCTGAACTGTCTTTGACCTCCTCCCGGAGCGATATATCTCGGATCTTAATTCGCGTAAATATTTCCCCAAGGACCGCCTCGTGTCCCCGATGAGTCGGACGAGGACGCTAATGAAAAAAACTTGGATAAATTAGGGTAATTAAAAATAAATGGAACGAAACGGAGAGATAATCTCTCTCTGAGCGCGCGATGTGTGGAACGCGTGATAAAAAATTGATAGGAATTTTGTCAGACAATAAGAAAAACACAATTTGTGAGTAATTCAAACGCGAGCTTTGGATCTCTTTA
This sequence comes from Pseudomyrmex concolor, assembly GCA_014839585.1. Lineage (NCBI taxonomy): Eukaryota > Metazoa > Arthropoda > Insecta > Hymenoptera > Formicidae > Pseudomyrmex > Pseudomyrmex concolor. Next base: position 7,438 of record QVOB01025021.1, read on the forward strand.
ATTCGGTGTAAAATTTTTATCGCGATGATCTGCAGCGCATTAGCGGTTGTGCGAGCAAATATAAGTCGCGAGAGTTTCTCTCTTCGAGCTTCCTCCTGAGAGATTCGCTTAAACTCCGGTCATAGAAAATTCTCTTTCGTTCATCGGGCGCGTTTGCCCCTTTCCGTGAATCTTCTAAAATTTACCGGAGCATCCGCTCGGTGAGTTTCTCGCTGCCGTTTAATCCGGTAAAGTGCAATCTTCACGGAAAGTTACCGTGCTCGGGTAGACGCCGCAATCAGGACGAGGGATACACGTTGATACGAACGGAAACGGTTCGATTTTCATCATACTTTCGCGAGACTTTACGCGCCGCGAGTAAATGAACCGGAGTCGATTCTGTTTGTTACACGCGATAATTGCCTCGCAATAATTTCGCAACGCGTTCGCCGTCGACCGCAATCAGCGGAAAGGCACAACCGCGAAACACACGTTCAATCTGCCGATTCGCGCGCGAGAAGAGAAACCCCATCGATTTTACTTGTTAGATAAATTTAACGCGCGTTAAAGCGAAACTTTCGAGAAAACGTTCGGATATTATTTTTATCAAAACCATATGGAAACCTGTCGATGAGATATTTCGATAATTCTATCGAGGACGGAGTGGAAAAAACATTTTAAAACACACAAAGAGAACGCTAGAAACTCTTCTACAATTCGTTTGCGGAAATCAATTCGACTCGCGAACGAGGAGGTTAAGGATCGATACGATTTAGTTGGTCGGTTGGAAGATCGGAGCAAAGCCTTCGGGCGCGTTGATTCAAGCGTCTACGACAGCGTTCTCGCGAGGTTCACGGTGTGTAGTGTGAGCGGTTTACCGTTTCTTGCCTCGAGGCTTGTTATCTGTCTCGCTTCCTCCGCCTTTTTCCCCTCTCTATGACGTTCCCCGTTTCTTTGTCCGGTCGCTCCCGCTCGCTCTTACATATCGCACAGTCGAGCACCATAGTATGCGCCATAGAAAACGATACGTTCCGCCCTCTCGTTCCGATACCTCGATCTCGGGCTCTCTCAGCTGGACGAGCTCTCTGTTCACGTGTGTGTGTGTGTTACTCAGAGACGAGGAGATTATCGAGTCGAGGTCCGTATGACTCATTCTCGAATAGCGCACAACCCTGGAAGCCGGTCGCCTCGCCGAAACACATCGCTGTGATAATCCGCCTCGGATCTTTCTCTCTCTCTCTCTCTCTCTCTCTCTTTGGCCCAGTGTTGCCGGATCAATAGAATTTCAACGCGCTTCGGCTTCAATGGAGCTCATTGTCAGTGCCAAATTTCCAAATGAACAACGCAAATAGAAAACGGAAACTTCTGCGTCGAAAAACGTTTCCGACTAATTTCAAGTGTTTTTTTTTTTTTTTTTTTTTTTTATTCTTGCTTTCACGTTTTTAGACACGTAAAAAAAAAAAAGACATCTTGCATACACACACGCACGCATCTCGTGCGTTAACTTCAGGGAAACAGTCGGTCGAAACAGTTTAAAACGCGCGGACTCCGCAACGTTTCTCTCGTTCACGAGAGACTCTCTAGACTCCTCTTCTTACCCGGCAGTCCCGTTCCCTCCTCTTAACCGGCGTATCTTAACGACGTGGGTCACGGGGGGCCAAAGAAGCAGTCCATTACTCCGTGAAGGAATTACCACTCGGTCGAGAAAAACATGACGTCTCTTATTCCCGGCGACGATGAACGACGTCGAGCATCGCGCTAATGCAACACGCCGGGGGAAGAGCGTTTCTTATCGGGGGGGGGACTAGCTTTGTAATTTCGAATATCGCGCGCATTAAATTCTCCATGCTTGAGGGAAAATTACAATCGATTCTAAAAGTTTTCACAGGTAATGTGGAAACGTTCTTTCTCCCTAAAAGCTTCCGCAATAAATTTCGACGCTCGTAAATATGACATTGGACGCTGAAGACAGAGAAATCTCGATCTGCAACTCGAGACACGAAAGCGAGATATCGCGAAATATTTAGGTGTGCGTGTGTGTGTGTGTTTGAGCAAACTCGAGTTCTCTCTTTCTTTCTCTCTTTCTCTCTCTCTCGCGTCCGTCTATCTGCGCTCTCGGCAGATAACGCGCGCAATGCACGCATCTTGGCGCGGCTCGCGATAAAAATTTCTATTCTGCGTGGAACACAGTGCAAACACACGAACGATACGGCGACGATGATTACACATATCAAAATACAGATATTGAATAACGGATAAGTGGAACCGAAACAAGCGCGCGTGTGAGCGATTTGCGTTTACAAACGGCGAGAACTTTTAATTCCGTGTCTTGTAACAGAGCACATGTGTGTGTGTGTGTGTGTGTGTGTGTGATTTATGAAACGCAAGCTGATAATACAGACGCGCGACGGTTGTTACATCACACACCGCGAGATATTCGGTTTCAACCCGCGAGTGCGTTTTTTCGTTCTCGAAGAAATAATCGAACGTCTGGCGCCGAAAAAAAAAAAAAGATTGTAAATCAAGAGTATTAAGCTCGAGTTTCTCTCTCAGTTCTCAATTTGCTGCAACGCTAAATTCGGTTTACATACGCGTCTCGACGCGCAAATGAAATATTCTCTCGCCTGACACAATAATTACGTAGTTACTGCGATTGCGTGCTTAATTGATGAATCGATTTCTCGTGTATTCGGACACAAAGTCGACAGAACAGTTCGGATTCAACTTTCATTTTAGATATCAACCTGTTTCTACAAGGAAAAAAATTTCATTATCGTATTTGTCTCCTGAATTTGTTGTCTCATCGACGAATCATTTCATTGGCAAACGAAAAGCATTCAAATGGGCAAATTTTTCTTGCTAGTCACACAGTAATTAACTCTAGCAGATCTTTTTGTTTCGTGCTAAAAATAAAGTAACTGTCATCAGATGTAGCGTTTCGCTAAAGAGACCCGCCTGAAAACCACAGTATCACGTTTTATTCACTAATGCTTAATAGACAATTGTAAACGCACGCGTGTTGCGTAACGAGCAATTAAGAAATTAAAAAAAAAAAAAAAAAAAAGAGAAAAAAGGTCGTTAGGCAGCGCCCTACGTTTTAGCTGATACACTTTCATGTTGCGCCCCGGCGAGGCGACGAGGAATACGTGCGGGTGGTGCACGTTAGGCGTGTCCCCCTTCGTCCTCTGAACCCCATACCCAACCGAGCATAGCAAAACCGGAACCTGAATATATCAACTCGGCCCCATTTAGTTTCCATCTCGCTCGCGAACACGCTTCGAGCGTACGTAGCCGCCGTGAAATGGAAATCCGCCCGCAGAAATCAGGAGGGGGCGGAGTGTCGATTTTCTTTCCACTCATTGTCCGTATGTCATAATCGCGCGAATTTTTATTCGAAAAACCGTTTCGAAATAAGACCTTTGTTTGTTTTTTTTAAACGCTATTTCTCTCTTCACTTGTGAAATTTTGAATCAATATTTAAACAGAATCGACTATCGGACGCGATAAAATATTAGCACTAAAACGTAATTAGAGAACGTATTTTAATAAAAATAATAATTTCACAAAAATATTCAAAACCTAGAAATCTATGTAATAAAAATTTCTCAACGGAGCGGATTCCGAAATTTTAACAATTTATTGTGGCCTCGTTCTCTCAGCATCGTTTTTTAAAATTCTTTTGATAAAATCTCCTCAAATAAAAATTCGATCGCATGAAGTACAAACGTCTGAATGTACGGCGCGATTATTTTCGAGAAATCGGCCATAATTACGTCGGGGAGGAAGGGTGGAAGTCGTAAAATAAGGGCCTGCGCGCCACGCGCTCATCTAAACACCCCCGTATATCTCCACAACTGTCGCGTTAGGGCTTCCGCGCGAACGACGGGATCCGTCTGCGATTGCGATTAAATCGCCCTCGCACAAGAGAGAGAGAGAGAGAGAGAGAGAGAACGTGTGTCCCGCCATGTGCACCGACCGGCCATTTAATCCGTCATCGCTCCGGCGCGGTCGTGCGCGCTGCTTTAACCTTCACCTTGAGCACGCCCTCGGTGTACGAAAACTATTTTAGGGTCGCCCGGGATCGCCCTAAAAAGAGAGAGAAAGACGCGCGCGCACGATGTTGGTCCCCAACGCGCTGCTGCGTTTCTAATCTTAACGCTGCATCGCGCCCGGCCTACTCGATCGAATTATACACCCGCCCATCCCGCCCATCCCCACGATATTCTCTTGCAAGTGTGTGTGTTACAACTCACACACCCCAGAAATTTCCGAGCGAGATTGCACGTTGTAGAGACAGAAACGAGCGAACCACAGCCAACTTGTCCTAGTTCACGCGATTCTTGCACGTGCAAACTTAATCGCGAGAAAGAGATTGCCCGCTCAATTAATTTTGACTCCGTTAAGATTGTTATCAACCGCGGGTTGGTAACTTGTATTTTGTTTGCGATTAGAAAACGCGGTGAAAAAAAATTGCAGAGCACGCGCACGAATCTACCTAAAAGCGGCCAAAATCGCCGCGCGTTCGCGACAATTCATTCACGAAGTAATCCCCGGCTATTCTGTCCGCGCGCGCGTTCAACGCTCCAGTCATCAGCGTGAGTGGGAGAGGGATGACAAAAAATAACGACGACAACGACGTCCCACACGATCGCGCGGAAACAGCGGCGGTGAATTAGCGTGGGCATGAGTCGCCGCCGCTGCAGCTACCGTTGCAATATCTCAGCTGTGATCGCGCTCGCGAAATTTGTTTTCACGCAAATCGAAGAAATTTTTGCGCGCAGAAAGGCGTTTTTTTTTTTTCAAACAATTCCGGACAAAAAACTTTCGGTAGCAACGTGCAATAAAATTCTCCGCGCGCGGTTTTATATCGCGAACATTGTTCTCCCGCAAAAGAAAGAAAGTCGCGCGAGTGTACAAGCGCGGGTGTGCGCTTGTAAAACACACGTTACAATGGAACTGTGTGTATTTCCCGTCAAATATTTGCGGGACCCAAACAAGAGAGCGCGATGGAAAAACGGGGCGAAAGAGAGTCGCGTGTGCGCCGAGCGAGATAAGCGCGCGCGACCGAGAGTCGCTCGCGCGCGTACAATATATATTTCTCTCCCGAGACGAGATTCCAGCGTTAAGTGATTCAATCAAGCGTGTACATCGGTGATGAGCGTTACAATCGGAGAAGATGGCAGTCCCGAAGAAGTTGATCGGCCGCAGAAAATGATTTATTGCCCCGTCCGAGGCGATACCTAGACCGCGATATAAAACTGTTACATGTGCGAGAGACGCGCTTGTACAAAGAGAGTCAGAGAGAGAGAGAGAGAGAGACAGAAGAGAAGGAGGAGTGTGCGAGAGCCGATATTTACGCGGAACGGTCCATCATCGGAGGGACCCTTCAATTACACACGAACGTCGGCATCTCACTCGAACGGTTCCCTCGTCCGCTCGTGAATGCGCGTCGGGTTTCGAGAGTTCGACGCACCACTCGGTATTTCTCTTCTAACAGCTGTAAGAACGGAACCGAGAGAGCGCAAAAACACGTGTCGTCCCGCGTTTCTGGAAAACAAATAGGGGAGGTCCTACGTCTCCCGCGGGAGACGATCGCATCCGTCGAACGCGCTATCGGCGAAATCGTCCCCTGCGAGAAATCCGATTCTGCGCCGGATTTTCGTGCAATCTCTTTGCCCTTCGTCCGTCCGAAAAAAGCAATTCGTTTTGATTTCCACGGTGGGATCGAGAAACACACACACACAATTCCCGACCCCGGGGTTCGACAAACTATAGAGAAGGCTGTTATTAAAGAAATTGGAGGAAGATAAATCATTCACGCTGTGAGAAAAGTCACGAGAGAGATCAAGTGAGGGATCGGAGAAAGTTTGCGGCAATCATGTTGTTTAACGGTATCAAAAAACGGATCGTCGCGTGTTTCAACACGACAGCGACGACGAAGAACGTCGTGGAAAATAGCGCGATCGCATTAGTTGAGCTAATTAGCGTAATTAACTGCAATTAATTAGAAGCGAAGGGAAGAGACCGCGCTCGGAAAAATTGTTCCGCAAACCGTTGAAAAGCGCCCGCTCGGTGAACTGGCAAACCTGCGGTTGATTTCGGAGAAATCTGCTCCGTTCTCGCGATGTGAAAATTTAACTAAAACGTCCAATTAGGGAAATCAAGCGAATCAAGTCAGTGCGCGCAATCACTTCGTAGCGCGTGTGTGTGTGCGTGCGTCTCTTTCTCTGTGTGTAAATATTCTTCATGCGTGCGCGCGTCATTATCGCGCGATCTTTCGGGGAACAAGTGTAGTAGTCTCATAAATATCTTTCGAGTATAACACGCGGCCAAGATAGCATCGACGCGAGTTAACGTTTTATTTACCGCGAGCGTAAGAACGGCGTGCGGCTGTATCTTTTAATAAAAACGTGTAATATGTACGATGTAAAGCGCGCGATGCGATCTTAAAATGCGTTGTGTAAAATTTAAAAGCAAATAATTCGCCGTGTAAAAATCTGTAGAAATATTCGATCTTTGTGATATAATTCATTAAATAGTTTTTTAAACTACTATTTTACTGTATTTTATTTTTTTTCTGAAAAGAAATAGTAAAATGTAGTAAAATTTACTTTAACATCTTTTATTATTTTATTGTTTTATTTTGCTACTTTTCTAACAGTAAAATAAATATAGTAGATTATTATTTTAATATTTCTAGAATAAATAATATTCTAGAATAAATTATTAAAAAAATAAATGACAAAAATAATTTCTTTCTTTAAAACACGGTTCAAGCAAATATACACGGATTAAAATTACGACTATCCTCTTTCGATCAACGTCCCGACGGCCGTGACTGTGCAAGCTCGCGCATTTATCATTCCGGAATATGTTAACCTTCTTAATCAGTTATCGCGTCGTTCGATCACGACCACTGCGCGATCCTTCGAAGAGAGAAACACAATACACCGAAGAGTCCGGAGAGTCTGAGAACTTATATATCGAACTTTTACATCCTCGTCTTTCTCGGTTTCTCCTCGGGGAAAGAATGAGAGAAACAAACGAGAGAGAGAGAGGAAAAAACAAAAAAAACAAAAAAAACAAAAAAAACGAGGGACCGTCCTAACCACATTATCACGGATTTTCTGGCGGGTCGTGGGTCGCCAGCAGTGACACGGCTTAATCCATTATGCAGACGCTTGTGTGTTTGCTCTCTTCTCGAGGCAACTCGCCTCGCAACACACAAAAGCGTTTTTACACGTGATGGTAAAACGCGAGGAATAATGAGACAGTAAATAACGAGATGCGCTTGTATAAAAGATGCCGAAATGATGACGAGTGAAAACAGGCGTTTTGTTAAAAGAACAATTTGACTGCAACAACAACGAAAATGTTGTGTACGCGCGTTGTGTTTGTTTCGTTGTGTGGGAAATTAAAAAATTGTGGTAAAAAAGCCTCGTAATTTTTTAATGAGTGACGCTGCAAGAGAGAGAGAGTTTCCATTTGTCAGTGTTCACGAATTTTGAGCAACAAAACGCGTTTAATCGAGACAGAATATTTCAAATGTTACGCGGTTCGCGAAACGAGAATGAAGATTTGAATAGGAGAAGACTCTCTTGCGCTCTCCGCTTCTTCTCCTCTCCCACAATGCAACGAGATATACACGGGAGGCGATTCCAACATGCGTCTCTCTCTCTCTCTCTCTCTCTCTCGACGCGAAAGAATGCGAAGGCCCGAAAAGAAGGAACGTTTCGGAGATGCGATATATATATATATACACCGCGTGCGCTATTCAGACGGAACTAGTCGAGCAAATGTTTTTCAACGACGAGGAAGAGGAGGAGGAGGTTATAAGCATAACGCATTCGGGACGGCTTTTAAATTACATCTCTCATTCGTTGTCGGAATTAATTTACGAACGGGCCGGAGCGGAAAGTCAATTTCTGCGATCTGAATATGTATATCGATATTTTCGACATATCCAAGGACCACCCAGTATGTATCAATTCGCGCGCACACATGCGCATAAATCATTCCGCGAAATTTCGGCGAAAATTGGCGATGCGCCCTCGTACAATTTAACACGAGAGACGCGACGGAGAGAGAAAAAGAAAGGCTCCCCGCGTTATATGCCAGAAGCAGAGGTGTGTGGTTTTTAACCGCACACCGCACGCACACAGGGGCAACTCCCCCGTCAATCATATACGAGGATATTCTCACAATGTGCACAAAGAAAGAATCTTCCGTTGCGCGCATCCATCCCGAAGAAAGATTTATGTTCGTCCCGTCGAACGCGCGCGAAAGAGCTCCAATATTTCGACCACGTGTTCGAGGAAGATTGCATAATGTTGCTATCTGCGATTACGCAAGTACAGCGCGATGCGCTTCCTCTGTACTTTCACTACGCAATGATGATGATCTACAAATAGTTTCAGTATGTAGTTTCGTCTATTCGGCAGAAGCGCTGATTTCTGGAAACACTCCGTCGAACATAATAATAATAACATCTATTGAGCATCAATAATATAAATAAAATAATATATTAAATTAACTAGAAAAAAGTAGAGCTGTGAGACTCAAAGACGAAGGCGTCTGCTGATTCGTGTCGTCGTTTAATTTTTTTTTTTTTTTTTCGATACCCGCGACGTGACTTATCGAGAAATAAAATCACGCAAAGTCACGTGTCACAAAAAAAACTGAGCAATTGGAAAACAAGGAAAAATACCTACAACAATTGTCACAGTTACGCAACAGAAAAACTTACAACAGAAAACGCCGCGTCACAGCGTGGAGATTACGTTCGTACAGAATCACCGTTGCTATCGATCGAAGATCGAAGAGATGAACAAGCGAAGAAAGAAAGCGAACGGGCGCAGAAGCTACACGAACTTTTGTACGGTCTGCCCGGGGGCAGCCGGGAAAGGTGACGAAGAGACGAGAGAGAGAGAGAGAGAGAGAGGAGACGAGCGGGGAGAAAGGGCGAGAGAGGTTTAAGCCGAACTAAGAATGCGGGGGAGAGAGCGGAGGGTGAAGAGTAGGGCACGGATGGTGAACAGCTGCCGGTATATATCTGTGGTGGCCGTTTTGTGTGCCCCCATAACCCTCATAGGTTCCCCTCTCGGACCCAACGCTCGCACGTACGTCCGTCGGTTCCTGGAGCCGTCGAGAATAAAGGCGCGCTCGCGACCAACACGCGTGCGTGTGCACGCACGGCGTAATAATCCACCGTGTTCTTCGCGATCGAAGAAAATCTCCCAAAGTGAAGAAAGATCGTGACACGCGTACTCCCGCGACACGTGTTATCGCGATCGAAACGCTCTTCTCGCACAAGAGCGGAGGATTTCCGAATTCTCGACGAGCGAGAGAAAACAAACTTTTCTCCACCCTCACCAGAAAAAACACTTGACAAAAATACAAAAAACGAACGCGTTTATTTGCTCAAAGTACTTATCGTTTTTACAAATCGAAAAGCAAACACGCGCCTGGATTGTCAGTCATCGGAATTGATCGTGAAAATTGAAAAATTTTTCGTAGAAAATTTCAGTTGAGACAACCTGCTTGTCACATATGAACTTCGGATGGAACTTCGAAAATCAATACAATCTGTTAGAGAAACGCATTATCGGTACGCGATATGAAGAGTTGCATAATCACGGGGTTCGAGCTTTACCGCGGGGGTTTGTTCGCATTTGTATTGCCGCGTCGAGAGACGATTTGCTCTCCCGGACAGTTTTCTCATCGCGAAGAAAACGACCTTACGAGATAATTAACTGTTTTTTTTTTTTTTTTCCCGGCGCGAGCGATTGATGTGACGCGACCGACGTGATAAGCGACGCGATGGATCAACTCGCTCATCTGCAACCTTCTTTTCTATTCAAGGCGACCTGGATAGCGCGCGCACCACCGCACACATCCGGTACTTCCTGTCCGCGATGACTTACGACGTTACACGATAGCACACGAGAGGGTTGGAGCGGGAGTGACCGCAATTTTTCATGCGAGTTTAAAAGGAAGGAAACCCGGAACACATTTTTACGTCTTGGAGAGGAAAAAGTCGAGACGCGTATTATATATTCGCTTTTATTGCTTGTTGTAAATAAGCTGTGCATATGTAACAAGCTTTTACAACGGTCTGTGTCTCTTCGTCTTTTCCGAATCTCATCAGATTCGGATCTAGGGAACTTGCATAATTTTTTTTTTTTTTTTTTTTTTAGAATAACTTCAAACTACTAGCACTACCAGTTTAAAGAAAATTTATGGCAGAGAAATTCCTTGACGAGAAAAATGTGTTCGGTTTAAGACCCGAAAATTTCTGGTTTAGACCTGAAGTGATTTCGTATACAGACCTGAGCCGCAGATTGCTTCTTCTTGTAAAATTTATTTAAGTTTTACACACGTTGTGCAATTATTATGGCGAATATAAAAAAAAATTTAACAAACTCAAACAAGAAAATACAATTGAAAAATGACAAGACCAAGCAAAACTCCGAGATAATATTTTCAGGAAGGATGTCTCAGGCGACAAGGACGACTGGTCACCCTAGCCCCCCCGAGAAACCGCCGTGCAGACGCGAAGTAGAGAAAAAAAAAACAAACTCGCCGAATTTGCCCTTTCGTTTTTGCTTTCGAAGGTTGCAATCGGGAAAGAGCGATTGTCGGTTGTAATAGACGCGAAATTACCAACGGGAAGGGTAGGAAGGGGGTGGAAAGAAAGACGGACGCGGATGAGCGCGCGAGGGAAAAAGCGCGTGATCGCAAAAAATCATTTACCTTCGTTTTTGCCGGGAGACGCGTAGTAGTTTTTAGACGGCGCGTACGCGAAACACGCGGCGCGCTTCATTGCTATGCATCGCGTACGAACATCTCCGCGGTAGTTTTTAATCATGCGGTGTCTGCCGTCGTCCGTGCACGTGGCACGAACGACGCGCACGCATGTGCGTATAAAGATCGCAATTTAGTTAGCAATTTAGTTACTACGATAACGCGACTACGAGTTCACGCTCGAACGACAATCGACAAAAAACTATACGCGTGATTTACAGGTCCTATGTTGTTACACATTCAAGATTTCGAAACGCGCAAATATCAACAAATTAAAATTACAAATAACTAAGTAAAAAATTCGAATTTTTCACACGCCGCCGCGTGTTAACTCTTGGAATTAATTCCGTAATTATCAGCAAGTTCGGAAAAGAGAGGAGGGAGTCAGATTTGATACTCGGGCGGAAGATTTATCAATTTGCCGATTGCCGCGTGAGATAATCGAAGATGGCTGGTATGTGCCAATGTTAAAGCCCGTTAAAGCCCGACCCGGAGGCCTTGCTTTTCTCCTTAATACGAGAGCGTATCCCGGCGGGTATATCTCTCGCAGGGATTCTCATCCGGGCCCGGCGGGCCAATTAAGTCGAACGAAATGATGTGGCGTGGCCCGCGCGCGTGAGAACCGACGGTTTGGTGAGGCGCGAGAACTGGTTCTGGGCCCGATCGCGCGCGGGCATCTCTCTTCCCAAGGCCCCCGTGTTCCCGACGTTAAACGCGGCGTAGAGGGAGAGAGAGAAAGAGAGTCTCTTCCTCGGGACTGCCTGAAATTAAACGTCGAGGACAAGGAGAGCCTCGGCGCGCGAGAGAGCTCGCCTTTTCTCGGAGGCTCCGAAGGCTCTCTTGCCCATTCGAGAAACGCGGGGATCTTTCCTCTGCCTCCCCCTCATCCTCCGTCAGCCTCGACCGCCGCGACTATGCTTGGCTTTTTTTTCAACTTTGTTTCTTCCTCATCTTTTTCCTCTTACCCTTCACGGATTCGCCCCACCCTCGGCGAACGTTACGAAACGCATCCCGTCCGAATCCCCCCATGGATCACGAGAGAGAGAGAGAGAGAGTCACGGAATTCCATGGACGGAAAAAAAGGGGCGCCCGAGTGCGCGTGAAAGAGCGGCGAGATAAGCGCTCGAGATCGATCGGCGACCGAGATGAAGGCGAGTCGAATGTACGTCACAATCGAATAGGCTCTTCATCCATTACTGACAATTATTGAGATACCGCGAGTGCCGCGAGCGATCTAGCAGAAATGGAATGTTGTTTACTATCAGCGAGAGATTAGGTCCATTAAATCACGAGGGGAGTAGAATTTTGAAATATATTTTTGTAGCGAAATAAATCCGTGTGTAAAAAAAAAAAAAAAAAACAACAAACAAACAAACGCCTGTCAAATTATTCACCGGCAACATTCGGAGATTAAACGCGCGAGGTCTTCCCAAACCGAATGCGCGCACAAACGCTTCGAGAAACAGCAACCTCTTGGGGGTTAAAACGGTCTCTAAATTTTTTATTATACGAGAGAGACGTTGTTGCGCGAAATTGAAACTGAATGTACATTTATCGCGAGGAGGAATGCGTGTTTGATATGTAACGAAAGCGCGCAGCCTGGAAATGAAACCTCATGTGCGCCAATGCGACGGCAGCTCTCGGTTGCCTCTCTCAAGTGGACAATATCTTCTCGTATTACGACGACGTTACCGCTGTCGAACAAAACAAACGATGCACACGGGACCCGCCGCCGTCTTCGCTCGCGCATGCGTGCCCGAGATATCGCGATATAATTTGTTGTTACTGCCGCGACGACGTCACGTTGAAACATTCATGTGGCTCACCTTACTTTATTCCCTTCTCTTCTCCTCCCTCCCACCCTGCCTCTTCCTCTCTTGTGGCTGCAAACATCCCGACGTGTAAATCGATAGTTGGCCAAAGCCGAAAAGTGCCGTTCTCCGCTTTCGTGTTTTTATTCGCGCGGCGAGTGTCAAACTGTGTCAGCGATAATCTGACAGCTGATTAGCTCCATTTCTAAATTGTCGATGCGTGTGTGAGTGTGTGTGCAAAGATGCGCTCGAGCACTTCGAGGAAATACATCTGCGCGCGAGCGGATTTCCTCGAACGTGTTATATCAAGTCAAACATTCTCGCTTCTCGAGAACTGAGCTCAAGAACTTTACGCTGAAAATGTTGATTAAAATGTTAATCAAACAAGGAAAACCGATCCGAAACACACGCGATGATTTTTCTCTCTCGCATTTTTCCCCACGTCACGGAAAAACTCTCGACTTTTCGCGATGTTTATACACACGTTCCTCCGTTGTTCTTTCAAGTCGAAGGGTTCAAGTGACGATTTCCCGCTCACACGTCACAGAGAGAACAAAGAAACTCAATGCCGCAATGCTTTCGCGCCTTCTCTTCGTTTTTATGGTTTTACTCCAAATCCCGTTAGAGAATTTCAACGTTCGCCCGGCGAAAAGAAACGACAAAGCGTGTCGACGACTGAAGGCAGGGTCGACAACCGAAGGTTTTATCTCGAATTCTCTGTGAGAGGGCGAGGTGCGGCGCGTCGGCATATCTCCGAATCAAGTGAATCGAAGAAAAAGAGTCAACGTGATATTTTCCTTCCGCGAAACGTTGCAACGCGAACAGGCCGCGCGCCAATCGATGATAAAAGAAGAAGAACGAAAAGTCCGGAACTATATCGAACAAAGTATCGATCCTCTCTCTCTCTCTCTCTCTCTCTTTTCTTTATCTTTTTTTCTTTTATCGCTCGCCGAGATTTTATCTGCAAATTACAGCGATTCAAATTATATAACGTTATCGTAATAGTTCAACGATTTCATTTTATTATGCGGTATCTTTCCTGATATCGCAATGTAAACGCTCGTCGACTACCTCTGTGCGGTGGGAAACAAAAGAAATTAATTTAACAGCGGGAAATAAATAGATCGAAAAAGAAAGATATACAACACGAGCGCGCAAGATAATGAAAGTCGAAACTACACCGCCGTCTCTGAGAGAGATTTCTCTCTCAAAAGCGCGATATAATTGAGAAAAGTGAAACATTTTCGTGTGAGTGAGAAAAAAAATTAAACTGCACGCAGATATCGGAGAGATTGCGAGAAAACAAACGAAATACGGGGAAAGGAGGAGGCGCGGGAGAGGAAGAAGAGAAATGCACAAGCGTGTATGTATTCGCCGGGATGCGCGGCGGAGAGGATGCCACTTGAATAGGAACCGGAACTCCGCGATCCGTGCTCGGAATCGACTACACGATAGCTACGTCGTGTACGAGTCGCGCATATGAATCAGATGAAAGACAGCCGCGGGAGGATTTTCTTATCGCCGAGGAGAGCCAAACGGCGGGAACGCGAGGGGGAATTAGAAAAGAGAGACGAGTAAGAGAGAGAAAAAGGGACGAAGAGAAGGTTATCGCGACTCGTCATTGATTTCTTCGACGTTACGAAAATAAATCTTGACCACACGCGGGGGAAGAATGCATCGCGAACGAGACGGACAGGACGAGCGATCGCGAAACCGCAGGAACGAAGAAGCGAAAACCGCGCGACGCACACACACTCGACACATAACGAGAGACCGAAACAGCTCTTGTGGTTTCGCGAAAAGTGGGACGATATCGGCGACTATCGGAATCGCGAAATTAACGACGAATATGTTTTTCTCGAAAGAGAGAGAGAGGAAGGGAAACCCCTGCACGGATGTGCTGCTTCAACATGCGAATGTCGTCGTCGGAACAAATTGCGCTGAAGCAACGACCGCTTCCCGAACGACGGTTGCTTAAAAAACTGGCAGTAAAAGAAATAATTAATATTTATAAATCGCGCAATCCAAGTGACGGATTGTAAATCGTATATTACATTAAATCGCGTACTTGTAAACTCTTAAACTCTTTGGGCACGAGAAAATAAATAAATCGAGAAACGCAGATTCTGGGGTGTGGTAGTAATCAAAACAAACCTCTTGGCTTACCGAGAGCTTTATCTCTCCTTTCTCTGTTTACTTTATTATTCGTTATCGGCTCTCTTGTTCCGATTTTTCCGTTACAACCGTGTCTCGATCTTCGATCAAATGAAATTTATAAATTTGTAAATCTTAAAAGTTTTTCCGTCGTTTATTTACATTATGTTATTTTTCACTTATTCTCGCGCTCGAAATTCGACAACAAAACGACCTCGAATGTTTACACGCGGTGTTTTCGTATTTCTGCAAGTTGTAAGTTTTCGTATCGAGAGTTGTAAGCGTATTACACATTTTCCTGCTCTTCGATTTGTATCATTAGCGCGATATATAATTAATTCATATAGGATATTTGTTTAAAGGGATACGCGTTTTTCTCGCAGAAACAAGGGAGTAAAGAGAAAAAGGAAATGCGCTCCATACCGGGCGCACAACGACAGGTCCGTAATTCTCTTTGACCCTGCTAACCTTGAATCAAGGCACGACGACGCGTCATCACATAAATGCCATCGCGTAAATACAAAAAGGGGGAATGTCCATAAACAAAAGGCGACGAAATAAACGTCTTCAACGCGCGATAAAACCGAAATTTTTGTTAACTTTTAACGAAAGCGAGCCGACGCGAAGTGACGAGTAGAAATTTCCCAGTTTTCACTGCGATTCCATTTGCTCTTTTTTTTGCTATCGCAACGATATTCGTGTTGAGACTCCGTTCTGTTAATAATAATCGACGATTTCTGCGCGATCGTCCGAACAATAACTCGCGGATGAGAGAGCAACGCGCGATGCATTTCGAGAAAATTCCAATCGGAAAGCGACGAAAAAGGAGCGAAAGTTCACCGAAAGCGGCACTAGGTGACGCGTGTACGAAAATTTACGCATTAAAATTCGCGACATGTTTTCGATCGGAGAGAGACTACTTTCGAGAGCGTGTAACTCTTTCGGAAAATTGATTTATTTCCGGCTTAATTGCATTCACCACTCACGCAAATTTCTCTCTCCCCCCAGCACACATACACGCACACACGTGTGCCCGACAACGAGCCTCGGCTTCGTCATGGCAGAAGCCGGCTTTTCTTCTTGGCCGGTTGGACGCCTCTCGCTCGTTTCCGGAGCGTCGTGCTCTCGAAGTAGCGGAAATCGCGTTGTGAGAACGGGCGCGTTCGCGTCCGTGACATTATTACGTTCTAGCACTCACCAATACGCAGCAAATTATCCTCGTCAGATCCACAGGAATCACAGGCCGTTCCTCGAGGATCACTCGCAATTCCAACCAAGACACTTCACTCGTCCAGAGACGCCAGTCACTATTAGGGCTGACCGCTCGACTGCGCTTGTGCGACGCCGCCGGCTGTGCGTGAGACCGTCGCGCTGCAGCGCTGGTGCCATCCGGCGGCGGCCAGGGTTGTTAAACGATCAGGGCGCGAGTTTCCCCCGAAGGACGCGCGGAAACTCGTCAATTCGAAAAAAAAACGCACCTCCTCGCTCGCACTGCACTATTTCTCACATTTTCCACAACACATTTTCTGATTGACACGCACTAATGCCGCTATAGTGCGGAGCTTGTGACAAAAATAAATTTCACTTTGTCGTTTCACTCACTCGCCGCGGACTTCGACGCACGCTCGACTATTTTTACGTTTGTTTTCTCACTCAGGATATTGAAACGAGCTCGACTCGTCGCGTAATCGTATGCATTTTACCTATTTCTGTGTCGCGAATCGCACAAAATTGTGATTCACATTCGGCGATCAATATGTCGGCGATGCGGTTTCGCGAAACTCACTTTTTTCACCACTCGATTCGGACTCGCGTATATTTTATTATATATATATGTACGACTCGGAGCAGCTTTGCCTCCAACTATTCCGAATCCGCGGACCGGATGACGCGCGCGTTTTCCCGCAGGATGCAACGGATTATCGCGTATTCCAACAGATTGAACGGATGCGGGAGAACGCGTGCGGACGATGGATTTTCGCGACGGAAACTGAACGTAATGGCGGTTGAACGATTTTGAAGTGCACATATATATATCGTTCGGCCAATCGCGTCGCTGTTTCTATTTGCCGACTATACTTCACGCCGCACAGATCGCGCAACGTTCTAGATTACAATTAAATATATCTTTGTCGCGCGTAATTCGATAATAAAATAAATACACATGAAAAATCCACGTAAAAAATACATAAAATACATACAAGTTGTTTATAACAAAAGTAATGTTTCAACGATAAATCGTACTCTTTCCTTAATTTCTCTCTTATGTAGATATATATGTCTGAACATTATCGGAGCGATCTGTAGCTCGATTGATCAATGCGGAGATTAATAACCGAGAGATCGCGAGTTCGAATCTCTCAACCATTAATCGAGCTTTCGCCGATCGCTCTCCTTCGATGAATCTTGCAACTTATCGAAGTGTAAACTGCGTAAATCTCTGCTAATGCGAGAGATTTTACCAACCAGAAGTGTTTGCGAGCATTTCTCGTGGTTCGGAGTCCACGTAAAATTGTAGGTCTCTCATTTGCACGCTCGAGTCCGCACGAGGGTGTAAAAGAAAAAAAAACGCGCCCGCTCATTAGAGACAATCTAATAAATTATGACAATAATATTATTATTAAAGTGTCTCTAACTCACCCCGGGTGTTCCGACAAAATGATGAATAGGTTACGATATGATTAATATGGTATGATATGGAACCCACGGCATATTAAAATGATATCAAGTGTTGTCTGAAGGAAATATAATTAATTTTTAGAAATTAAAAAAGAAACTACCGATGGCTTGTGAAATTAAAAATTGAACTTTAGTCTACACAAATAACGATAAATAAAAAATATATTTTGTCCATAATTATATATGTATATATTTTTTTGTCTTTTTATTTTATATACATATTTTTTACACTAAAACATGAATGGTAGGTCTAGATTTTTTTTTCCGTGGCCGACGTATAAAAATCCATAGTGCGGGGAATTGAGTTTGTGAAAGAACGTCATCCCGTGCCAATATAAGCTGTGCAAAATAGCCAGACGACCGCCCAGCAGAAACTGCAAATTCCAACATCCTGAAAATAAATGACAAGATAGACAATCAGCTGACTTGACGTATGCTATGTTTGCTTTTTTTTTTTAACTCTGTTATTCGCTTCACCTTGAGGAATGTCCATGTCCACGCTGTCCAAAAAATCGAACGCGTAATTGTAATCGGACCGGGACATCAAGTTGGTGGTCCATTTTGCTTTCGGAGGACGCGCGTGCAAATAGGACTTCAGATTCGATGCGTTCGCGGTGCACAATCCTTCGAAACTCGGATTCTCGATCACGTCGCCGTTCAAACACTTAAACCAGGCTCCTCGCGGTACAATTGCAGCGTCTTCCGTGATCGATTCAACGGTGGCAGCCAGTCGATCTTCCTCCTTCAGTTCTTTCGGCAGGGGACCCTGTCGTGTATTTTGAATCTTTTTAACACGCTTTTCTAAAAACCAAAACAATAATCGGGCAAAGAGTTACGTCGTAATAAATCTTGAGATCTTCATTCGGCGGAAATGGCGGATTGACGTCGTACACGTTAGTGACGACGGACGGATCGCCCTCGAATTTGTTGATCGCCAAAGGACTCAAGAATCGTGCGCATTTCGTCGCTTTAGGTAGCAGCAGCCAGTTCAGACCGTCTGTGCTGTAATAAATAAATAAAATAAATGCGAAGAAAACAGTTTTGTCTACTTATTTACATTCTTTTTTCTTGAAGAGAAAAAGAATTGAACTCATGCGCATCTTTTTTGTGAAATTACAAGTTTTTGTCTCTAAAGCTAAAGATTGACTTTCATCAAATTTTTAACATGCGATTAAGATAAAAAAAAACAAAGCTCTTCATTTTCATAAAATTAAAAAGATCTCTTGCCTGTAATAGTATTTCTGGCCGTTCATGCAATCGTTCTCGTAGCCGTACGCGATGTGATAGTCGTTTCGAAGACCGTTGATTCTGCCCCAGTAATAACATCTTCGAAAATGATTCTCCGTCTGCAAAATAAGTAGCGAATTCTGCAGCAGCTGTGAGCTCTCATTGCTTATGCAAATACCTGCGCAACCGAGCACGTCCAAAGTTTCCAACAGCTTCGAGCAATCCATTTTGTGTGTGCACCAAACTCGAAAGTTTTCAAACTCGAAAGCTTCTTCTTTCATATGTTTCCTCAGGCTATATGTTTTTTTCCCGCGCGAATTTCATGTTTTATTAAACAATATTTCTCATCTTCATCTTCTATTCGGATGTTTTCTTTTTCCGATAGCTAAAGGCCGTCATCGTTTGTTGAATCTCGTTCGTCACTGCCACATTGATTTAGATCGCCTGTGTTTGTGTCTGTTTGGTTTTTGGTTCTCAACGCGACACATGTGAGCGGATTGTGTACATTCTGCGAAGCACGAAGCGTTCTGAGACACGTTTGTTGACAAGATCCGATTTAAATCGCAATAATGTCGTCGGATGAGGAAAATGACGACGTGCTGCAAGACCTGGAGGAAATACGAGACAAAATGATGAGCACTCCGCGCAGCGAACGCATGCAAGTGAGCGCCTGGGAGGACGACGACGACGGCGTGGAAGCGGAGCGCAACGCGAAAGGTTAGGATTCCAACACAGTGACGTTTGAGACGTTTCTACACCGAGTTCGAACAATCAGTTGCACTTGCGAAACAAGAGCAAATAATAGAAATGCGTCCTACGATTTCAAAATCTTTAGGAAATCTATTCTGTAGAAAAAATCTAATCTGTAGTTTTTGTAACAAGTACCTGACAAAAGTCGTGTCTCTTCCAGAACCGGATGAGAAGGCCATGCTAAGTGCTGCCGAGGAGGGAAATCTGGAAAAAGTTAAGACTTTATTGAGCAAAAATCGTCTTCTATTGGAGTGCACCGACAAAGACGGTTACACTCCTCTTCATAGAGCTTGCTATGCCAATAATATAAAAGTGGTAGAGGTAATTTTAAGAAAGAAGGATTCCACTTGTTGTTTTCTGGTATTCTTAAGGAAAAACCAATTACACACATAATAACGGTCTTTTGTTTCTTGCTAGTATTTGCTAGAAGTGGGAGCAAAACTTGACGCCAAGACTCAGGACGAGTGGCAACCTCTACATTCCGCATGTTGCTGGAACAACGTGGAATGCGCGCAGGCTCTGATCTCGAGCGGAGCGGACATAAACGCGAGGAGCAAAGGCGATCAAACACCCTTGCATCTACTCTGCGCCAGTTCCCACAATTCTCCGGCTCTTCAACTTTTTCTCTTACATCCGGACACTGATCATTCTATAGTGAACTCGAGCGGAGACACCGCAGCGATGATCGCAAGAAGAACGACGAAGTTCTATCCGATGTTCGAGATAATCGAGCCCTGTCTGAATGAGA
This sequence comes from Pseudomyrmex concolor, assembly GCA_014839585.1. Taxonomy (NCBI): domain Eukaryota; kingdom Metazoa; phylum Arthropoda; class Insecta; order Hymenoptera; family Formicidae; genus Pseudomyrmex; species Pseudomyrmex concolor. The sequence continues at coordinate 27,589 of QVOB01025021.1, forward strand.
TTTAAAGTAAGTAGTTTTCCGCACGTCTGTGCTAAATGAGCGAGGCACAAGAGTGTAAGTATTTTCAATGCAGTATATATTTATTTAATATACACAAACTGTTACACATACAAACACACATGTCACAGTAGTAACTGAGCAAAGAATTGAGAAATAGTGTAAATTTACGTATATGCGTTGTTATGTCTTTGTTATGTTGCAATGTGTTACATTTATATAAAAACTTTACGCGTATAAATTAGTGACATGATTCGCATGGGAAAACACAATATGCATTTTTTACGATATAAAAGTATATAAAAATATAATAGCAACTCGTATACATTAATTAATTAGGAATATATAATTATTACTTATACGTTGGGAAAGAATCGATACAAAAAAAAAATAAAAATAAAAATAATACTTTAAATACAATTGTTCCTTTTGTCTTCAATACATGTCATGATTACGATTGAGAGTAAAATAGATTCGTGTGTGTGTGTGTGTGTGTGTGTGTGTCTAAATAATCGTTAATTAAAACATCCTAAAGTAAACAAACGCGGAAAAAACAATCATCACAATTCATCGAACAATTCATATATACACACAGATCAGAACGACGTTAAGTTCACAAACTTCGGAGTGCCGTGGCTAAGGCGCTTGGATCCTTCCCATATCAGAATAGTTGAATCGTCCGTAACTGCGTACAAATGATGCTGATCCAAAGACCACGCGACGGCAATTATTGCACCGCAATCTTTCACGTTACTCGTGATTTCTCGGACCAATCGTAGGTCCCAACTGCTCCACAGCCTGCGTTTCAAAGACGTTTTATTTTTTTGTTCGACAATTGTTTCACACATTTAATGAATATTTTTAACGTACCTTATCATTCCGTTATCTAAACCAGTTGCAATAACATTGACGGAAACACCTTCCGGCGCGTTGCTGTAACAAAGAGCCGTTACGCGTCTTCTGGATAAAACAGCGCCCACCGCTCTCGCGTTTATGGTGTAAACCCTCAATTCGGATTGATCGGCAATCGCGTTGCTCTCCGACTTGGGAATGTCGCAATTAATTGCTACATCTCCGAGTGTCTCGCTGATGCACAGATGATGTACGGGATAATCTTGGTCGTTGATTATTGATCTCACATACGTTAAGCTGTTTCCAAGTATATAAATATAGTAGAAAAAAAAAAGTATAAAGAGAAAGAGAGAAACTAGTTAAATAAACTTTATTATCAAACTTCGTGGGTCACCTGTTCAAATCCCAAATAACAATGACGCCGCTGCTGTCGCCCGAGCAGACAATGCTGAATGCTCGCGACAGAGATATCGCCGTCACGCGACTTCTGTGAGCCAAGAGCACCGTCGCGGATGCCGAATTGAATTTAAATTTGCCCGTAGCCTCGATCGTGTAAGCGTGCACCGTGATTCTGCCTGACAAATGACCGGTCCAGAGTTGTCCGCAATCGGGAGCAGATCCCAATGTTGTGATCTAACAATTAGACGTTGTATTTTTTTTTTTTTTTTAAAAGACAAAATAATTGTAACGATATCATGTGAGCTCAATGTTTTCGACGTTACTGGGTTTGTTGTATCTGTTTCGTTCTTAATCTTGTCTTATTTATCACAAGATTAATGCGCTAAGATACTTACAGGATCAAGGCCTGGCGATTTAATTAAAGGCCTTGGCGGTTGTTCCTTCTTACATTTTAATCTAACGATTCCGTCTGTTCCGCTCCACAACGCTAACGCGGCACCCAACACAGACATACCGCTCAACATGCTGCCACCTGACAACGTGTAAGAGGCTTACATTCGTATTTATATCTCCGAAGCTTTTCGCGGGACGCGATGTAATGCGCAATAATTCGCGTTATAAATCAACAACCTTTCTCTTTGGTGTATCCGAGTAGAAGCGCGGAATGAGCAGGTAATCCGAAAACGTCACCGGTTGTCAAAGGAACCAGCGAAGCTAACGGGGTTCTGTGCTTCTCCTTCCAGCACTGAAAAGCATCGTTGCCGGGCGCGCCCACGTAATTTCCCCAGTTTATACCTGCGCGATTATATTCAATATATTGTATTATTTAATTGGAAAAACTCTCTCTCGTGCAATATTTATTATTTTCATTCGCATTACCATTGATTCCCTCGATAACCTGAAGCGTTTGGTTGCGAAACGCCTCGGCGTCGAGATTGTGAACTAACGGATGAGCAGCTTTGAACAACTGTGCGGGCGTTTGGCCGTAAGTTCGCACCATGGTTTCCCAGGCCTGACGTTCCAGTGGGTCGGCTATTTGCTCCACGTCGAATCCGTAATAAGTCTGTAAAAAAAAAAAGAAAGAACATGAACGATCACAATAAATATACTTTGTTCAACGCGACGCAGCGCAAAGACAACGTACAGCAGGATGAAAAACATTTATAGCCTCCACCGCCGCTCTTCCTCTCTGTCTGAATCCAAAGACCAGGTCAATCCAATAGGGCAGTACCACTCTCGTAATATCCGACTCCAGCGCGGCTCTGTGCACCAGTATGAAGATGCGCGCGTCGCCGCCGCACCACTTCGGCAATTCAACGTCTCCGACTCTGTTGCCATTTTGTCTGACGCCAAAATTAAAACCTGCAACGAACATAAGTTACAACATATTTTACACGCGCATCTGTTTCTCTCTTCGCAATGTGTTTGACACAAAAGTCCGATCTACCTTCGGAGTTCAACAAAAATTCCGGTAAATAAAAGAATTCCGGAATCAGTTCCTTCACGTCTGTTGTCGAGTCGCAACTAGTTAATCTCCATGTTGTCGCTAACGCGTGGAACGTTCGGTCAGGAATATCAAAATTATTATCTGCAAAAAAACCGCAGATTTATCAGTGTAATGAGAATCGAAATTTCGATAAATAAATTATGTACAAGAATAGTCGCTTCTCCATTACCTTGATAGGACAGAAACATGCTGGTGAACGGTGGAAGTCGTACTAGGAAATGTAACACGGTTCCGGAATTGCTGTAATGAGACCCGTAATGGAAGGGTCCTTGATTTAGGGCAATCAGATTCAATCCCTCCTTCAAAGTTTGCTTCAGGTACTACGTGAAAATATTTTATTATTTAAAGAATCTCTGTAACAACAATATTTTTCTGCTTTAAATTGCTTACATTATAGTTTTCTATGTAGTGCTGCTCGTTCTTTTTGTCCTGCACAGCCATCGGACGTTTGAAGTTCCTGTAAAATATACACACACACATACGTGTACATATTTATATATTTTCACATAAGAATTATCTCGCTCGTTGTTCTTAAACTTACCGATAAATCTTGTAGTTTTTCAAATCGATCGTTTCGCTGATGTAGTCCGCCAGAACAAACGGAAACACGGGATACTGCATCAGGTCGTTGTACGAGCGACCTGCCAGTTTGTTCAAGCGAGTTATGTATTCCCAGTTAGTGAGCGCGCCGCTTCTCCACAAGGCCAGAGCCTCTCCCAAATCGTCACCGGGTACGCGCCTGGGCAAATTGCAGGCGGACAGTTCGGCCTCGAACTCGTCTCTTTCTTTAGACGAGTTAAACGCCAACAAATACGTCTTGCCGGTAATGAGAAAGATCTCGATCGCTATCTCTTTCAGTTGGTATCGCCTTTTGTACAGTTCGCGAATATCCTCGAGACGCCAGGCGGTACCACCGGCCACAGCCAAATCGAAACCACCCAGTGCTATCTAAAATTGACGATGATGATGATGATGATGATTGAAGACCATTCCGAGAGTCGATTTTTATTAGCGCGGAATTAGATCAAGGTGGATGGACAAGTCACTCACGTCCGTGTGTAACGGCATATCTGGATTGTCCGGAACGAAATACACGCACGTCTCGCCGATGAGAACCTCGCCGGCCAATTCGGCTCCGGGTGTGACGACTTTCGCCTGAGACATCTTGCGTATTTTTTCGCTCGTGTGTAACCGTTCGATTAATGCCGCGGCGTTGGCATCTTCACGAGCACTGACAAATAAATACGACAATGGCGACTCGATGTTGGACGGTGCTGTACAAGATATACAAGTTTTAATTTAAAAAAATAGAAAGTGTAAGCTTGCAGAGAGATTTGCTTTCACGATTTTTACGATAAAATGTTTCTCTTCGCGAACCTAATCTATTTTGATATTCTGGCAAAAAGAATCTCTTGTCGATCTTCAAGTGACATCTCTGGAGTCTTATTCTGACCCTCCCGGGGCCTTCGGTCGGGTCCAGCTCCCAATTTTTCGCATAGCTCTCGGGGAAATGCCAGGGCGCCCGCTCGTGTGTTAATCGTTTGGCTATGTCTCTCCATCTGGCCACCGCCTGGGCCTCCAGCGCTCGCGTGTGCTTCAACTGCTCCATCAACACCTTTCGCTCTTGATTTTGTTCCTCCACAACCGAACGCGTTATAGCCATGGCGCTTTCGACCAATTGTTTCGCCAGCGTGTCGAATCTTCTGCTGATTCTAACATAAAATTACGTCGTTAATTCCTCAAAGAAATACAAATCGGCATCAAAGAGACACCACGACATGTGTTTACCTTAGAAGTTCGGGATAATTTTTTACGCCAACGTCACATTCCAAAGAGAAATCTCGACGTAACAGAGTCAACTCGTCGTTCCACGCTTCTGGATTAGCTTGCTCCAGTCCCTTGGCGATGTTCCATATACGCAGAGCCTCTCTCAATTCTGCGCAAATTCTCGCGTCGGCACTTGGCATCTCGTCCCGTTTTTGTAACAAATCCCAGAAGAACACGGTGAATTTTTGCTCCATCTAGGGATGTTGCAGATAATACACGTTTTTATCATGTAAATTTTAATATATAAATACAAATATAAAATACAAATATATAAATACAAATATATAAATACAAATATAAAATACAAATTTTATAATAAGAAAAAAACGAACCTGCGGATGAACCTCTAAAATGCACGACAGAATTTCGCGAGCTCTCGGCTCTTCCATTATAGATCTGACGGCGTACACTCTCGTGTTAATGCTCTGATGCGGTTCCAGCAGCCACACCATAATCTTAGCCGTATTCTTTCTCAAAGCTGGTTTCACAGATGCGAGCCACGTGCTGCTCCAGTTGTTTTTCTTTTCCAACGGAGTGCATAAACTGTGCAAGAGAATAGAAAACAACCGTCTTGTTAAGTGCAGTTCGTTGACGGACGGCGACGTGTCGGCGGTCGTTATAAACTCAACCGCACGTGTCACGATGGTGTGAAAACGATCGTTTAGCTCTCCTTTACTCGGTTCACGCAGCACTGTCGATAAATTCGGTTGCAAGTTCGTGTAACTGGACGAGCGAGATCCGCGATCGCTTTGCTCGCTTGAGGTTGTAAGACCTGGAATTTTTATTTTCGTTTAAAACACAATGACCGAGAGCTTTTTCAAAATACGCGCGTCATTACCTGATGTAAAATGAGGTGCCGAAGCTAGATAAGAAGCTGTGCTGCGCAAACGGAATCCCGAAGGGTTCGACATCTTAGTCGCGAGAACGTCCAGCTCTCCATCGAACAAAGCAATCTGAGCGTCTCGTATAACTACAGATCCAATAACGCTTGCATTTGGTGACTACCCGGTAATTCGAGAAGCTTGGAAGCAATCGCCACTAACAACACGTGAATGTCACGATGAAGGGACGTTGAGTTCGCTTTGTTCGCAGCCCCGACCAGAGCCTGCGCCAGCGACTCGATCAAACCTTGTTCCAGAAGCTCCTTCAGTGCGTTTGTGTTCTAAGGTGGCAAAAATTAAATTTGCTCGTGTTTTTAACGTTTTGATGATCAAAGAATATCTCCCATTTTTTTTTTTTTTTTTTTTTTTTTATTTCGTTTATAAACGACACTATCGATCTGGCCACGTTCGGGTCGGAGTTCGCACTCTTCGCGACCATCGCCATTAACGGCGGCATTGCCGCCAGAGTCGGGCCTCGCAGGACCAGGTTCTCCAAAGCAACGGTCAACGACTCGCTTCCGGAATACAGAGCTATTTGATTTCCCAGATGCATGAAATACTTTTGCTTTATGAACTTGTTGACTTCTTCGTCGCTGGCGCGTTGCAGATAGGCTTGTATCACCTGTAAAATATGACAAAGTAGTGATGAAACATTTCGCTCTCCCTTTGATAAAAATTATGCAATACGTGACGCTAAGGAATCGTTTACCTTGATCAACGCCGTGCGTACGCGGACGTCGGGATCATTGGCCAAGACCAGCAGCAGTTCGGCTCTCAGAACGTGCTTCAGCATTGATCCAACTTCACAGTCGGGCAGCACTCTTACCGCGTCTCTGAGTAACAGCAGCAATCCCTCGCAGACCAAACCTTGACAGGCTCGTTTGACATTCGCGTACGTTGACTGTTTCCCCTGTGCGATGATCGAATTAAATTTAATCATCTGAAAGAAATCGGAGATTATTGATTTACGTACGTTGCTTTGAAGAGAAGATCCGTCGCTGGCCGAAATCCCAGAATCTTCGCCGCTAACGTCTTTCTCCGACGCCGCAGTTTTGCGATCCTTCTTTTTTGGACTTCGAGTTTTTTGAATCTTTGAAAAAAAAAACGAACGATTGAACGTAATGTCCCTTCAATCTAATTTAGTTTACAAATCAAAACTAGTTCGTAACAGAAGACGCGCAAATGTCGCACCTGCTCGTTCGTCAGCGCTTTGCTTAACTTGTCACTTTCCACGACTACGCCCGACGAGTCGTCAGAGGAAATGATGATTATGTTATCGTTTGTTTTCGTCAGACTCGTTTTCCTCTCTTTGAGCGGCGGCAACATGAAGTACATGTTGTGTCGCAAGTGAGTGATGTACGTGTCCGAAGCCTGATGAACTAAAACGAGGTAATCGGTTATGGCGATCAAATGTGAAAGCTCCGGCGGCGCGCCCATTAAGGCACGTATCAGTTCCACTATAGCGGTCGCGATATTCGAATCCAACACGGCATTTACTTCGTCATTTAACTCGTACATGAAGTGTTCCTGCGATAGGACAAAATGCAACGATATGAAATACACGTTATATCGTTTTGTACAGCGTTTCTGAAAGTTGGATTTCACTTACTTTGCACATAGTAAGGATCGTGTTCACGATACCGACTCTGTTCAATTGGGACGCGTTGAATTCACGTTGGGAGTGTTGATCCCGAAGCAGGAACAACAGTGCTTGCAAGAGCAAACTCAACGTGTCGTGTTTCGCCCAGGCTCTCCACGTGCTAAGCGCGGCTTTGATCAACTCCGGATCTGTGATAACGGCCTCGCAATTTTGCGATGTCGAGTGATTGCTGCTGTTGATGTCCACGACGATGGTCGGGCTGTCGCACGCCGCGTCCAGCATCGCTTGCAGAATATGCCTGCCCGCGTGACACCGCGACGATTCCAGAACACGCAGAATCAACGACGTCCCGTTGTCCGCTCGGTATTGATTCAGAAGTTCTGAATCACTACGAACAAGATGCAGGACTGTCGACAGAGCCAGAGCTTGCTCTTCCTCCGTAGAATTCAATTCGACCACCTAATCGCAGATATTTATTAAAAGCTTAAGCACGAGTTTTAATTATGTTTTAAGTAATATTTTAAAATTATTATACAAGTTAAATTTTTATTTAAAATTATTATTGATATATTTCATTACATTACACAGAGTAAAAAGTTTATTAAACATAAAAATAAACAAAACAAAACATAAAAATAAATAAAATAAACTTACTCTGGCGAAAAGATACAAAAATACCGGCACACCGCCCGTTAAAATTGCGGACGGTATGAGCCCGCGGTATTGCTGGCTGCCTAATCGAACAGACATAATCGGGGATATCGACAGAGGTGGTTGCTGCGACACCCTGTGCTCCGGTATCGAGACAACTCTAAAACCTGATTGGCCCGGAAAGATATTTCTTATAACAGCTACAAAAATATTTCACGAGATGTACAGTCAACATATAATTAAATAACATAGTAATAAGTGAATACAGTTAACGCATCGCTTACCAGCGGAGTTGGCTATAGCTTGGGGATATAAGTGCACGATGTTGGGATTTTGCGCTTCGTAACTCAAAAGCAAATTATCTTGCAACTCGCTGAGATGCGAGTTCGTCGCGTACATAACGGCGTCCCAGTCGATTTGCGACTCCGACATCACAGTTTCGACGGGACGTCTCAAATAAGTGCCGCCGTAAGATTTCCGCCGGTTCGCGTCGAATTTGCCGCTTTCTGTAAGCGCGCGAAAATAACGATCGAAATTTCAGAGTTCATGAAAACATCAATTATTTAATTAAACGAAAAAATTATTCCTGTTGAAATAACATTGCTGACCATATTTCACTTCACGAACGCCATTCAGCGCGCCAGATGTAATGAGAGGCGCGAAATCTGGTTTAACTGTGTCCAAGATACAATCCGCCAAGTTGGTGTAATTCGGTCCGAAACTTGCCAGATACAAAGCACGCTCTTGCGTAAACACCGGACATCTGGAAGTTAAATTTAGATGCACATTCGATTGCGCCTCACGAGAATAATATGTGACTTCGACGTTGAATACCAAAACAATGTACCTAAAGACCATTAAATTTCCGAGGTACCATGCGCCAATACTGCTCGACCCGATTTGACCTAACAAAATACACGTAGTACCAGGTTTTCTCACCAGTAAACCGTCAAACGGCAATTGAGTATTGACTTCCCGCCAACCGTCCACCCAGAGCGTAACTTCGATCACGGCGCTGCGCTTATTTAAAACGGTATCTTTAAAGTTCAATGTCAAGTGATGCCATTGTCCCGACGAGAGCATACCGTTTATCGTTGTCTCAGAAATCGTGCGATTTGTCTTATCGTCCGGACGAGTGAGCCGTAAAATTAATTTATCTGAGAAACAACAAAATCAACAACGTCAGTGCCAATTAGCTTCATCTCCACGAGTTGCGAACTGTATAAAACGGGATATTACCTGATTTCAGATCGAGCCAAGATTCTAGAACCAACGACTCGAAGCCAATGGACATCAAATGTAATATCGACGTCGGTGCGGGTGGCGACGTGGAACCTGCCGCAACTAACGACGAATCAGAAAGAAATCAGAGTTGGATTTTTTTGTCACAATTTCATATGAAATATTCGAATTTAGAGAATAAATATAAGAATTTTCTCCGCCAACCTTCTTGACTCCAATTGTCAGAAAGAATATCCCAGTCGGACAGACTCTCGCTGTTCGAATTGAGCAACTGCGAGGCGTTGTAGGTTGTCATGCGGCCACCAGTTGGCAAACCCCTTTCCACCCTTAACCACATGGAAACGGAACAGCCGTTGCACCACACAGGCCAGGCGAGTTCTGATCCAACGGGCAAACACACCGCGTGCACGGACCACGGGCTGCAAATCTCAGCAGCGAGATGTTTCTTTCGGAAATTGTTTACGAGATTCTCGGCTTTCTCCAGATTCTTGTGCTCTTCCGTCTGGACTTTCGGCGACGCTTTTGTATTGCACTGCATGGGAAACGACAGGATAAAGTTCGGTTGAGGTCGCGCCGCCAGCACCAAGTGATAAAGCGGTCCCAACAACGGTAAGAGCGGTGGTTTCTTCACTTTAAAAAAGGACAGATACGTGATTAGCTCCGTCGGTGAAATCGATTGCGACGCCAACAACGTAAACACATCCAACGCTGCAAGTTGCAGATCTGAAAAATTCCATTTTTTGATAAATACGTCTCTAAAGCCATTCAATATCTTTGTGATCATTCCCGACGCCGCGAGAGCGGCACAACTTGAGGCACTTTCTCGACAAGTAACGGCGACTCTTCGCAATCCGCCAGTTATTATCGATCCTCTCTCTAAATCTAAACCTCTGTATAAAAAAAAAATGGCTTTACAACATCTCATATAAAACTATATTTTATATATAAAAATATATTCTTGAAGATTCTCGGGACTCTTACTGTTCACTGAAATGTATCAAAAGATCTATCGCCAAGGAACATAAAGCAGGATGAGCGTGACCTCTCGGCTCGATCACAGGTCCGAGTGGATTGCCTCTCTTACGAGTGCCACCACTGGAACTACTTTTCGCAGGCACTTCGGTGTCCGCTTCGTATCCGTCGTCAGCGGATACGTATTCACCGGCACTACTGTCCTCCGCCCCGTAATCCGGCAGAACCTCCAACGTTGCGGCTGACAACTGCGATAGATAAAGAAACAAGCGTGACATCGAAGAGAGACGCCGAAAAGTCTCTCGTTAAAAAAAAAAAAAATAAATAACCACGACAAAAAAATAAAAAACCACGACAAAATCATCAATAATTACTCTGGGACGCGGTTGCGGCGGTACGGTGTTTTCCTGCGCCGGTTTTAGCATGGAGACTTTCAACATCGCGTCCACTATCACAGCTATTCCACGACCGAGCGTTATTCCGGCGTTCATTAATACCCTTCTCAGTTCCATGACCACGTCACAGTCATCTGCACATCATACAGAACACACTTGTGACACAAGCAAGAATAGCTTCAATGAGAAATAAAACGCAAATATATATCAAACAACAACTCGACGCGATATAAAAAAAAAAAAAAATAATCCGGTTCAATGAAACACGACGACGAGCAACTGAGATTTCAGGGAACGAAACGTTCGCTAGCTCACGTCAATCCACGATCTCTCTCTGAACTGTTTTCTTTTTCGCCGAGCAAAACATGAGCCGCGAAATACATTCTTCGAATCGAATAATCCCCGCAGCTGCGCGATATGCATGCATACGTAATCGGCGTCGTGCGTACGTTACGCGCTTTATTTTAATCGCATTCGTAATACAGCAGACACACACTTACGCGACGGAGACGTCAGGCAACATGTAATCAAGGCCTCGAAGAGCTTGTGCGCCGGTTTGCTGGTATCTAGAGAAAATTAAGAAGTTCCGTTACTGTGCTGAGATGGCGACAAGTTTCTTCGAAATGTTATCGCGTTATGTTGCAACTACCTTCAATATTGTCCGTGGCGATGGCCACAGCTAACAACTTGAACAGATGCAACGACTTCCTGGATACCGGATGCGCGGATAGTTCGGCGCGAAATTTCGGGCTGCACAATGCGATACCCGCGGCTGCCCTCCACGCGGCGCTGGCCTGATACAGGCTAAACTTCATGAACGACGCGACCGCGTCGTTGCACGCTCGCTCTATAAGAGTATGAAGATTCTCGAATAAGTTCGAACTTACTAAGGCGTCTATCGTATCAGTCTTGTTCTCTGATTGCTCGCGACGAGTATCACTTTTTGGCTGCTGCGTATTCGAGGCTGGCGCGCGTTCCTCCTCGTCGACCGTTTTCCTGACGATTTTCGCGGACAAATGTTCGACTTCCCGATTGTCGTCGGACGTCTCGGTTTGCTGACTCGCGGAACGCAGCAATTTGCTCAGCAATTCGTCCGTTTCTTTATCGAGAGATTCAAAGAAGGACTTTGTAGCCGACATCTGATTGTCGGCTGCATCGAATTCCGATTCGTCGCGACACATCTTCCGGATTTCTATGGCCACGGCGACTTCGAGAAGAGCGTAGACGCACTTGGTGAACGCCGAGTCCGACATCAACGGCAGTATCTCGCTCAGTCCGTTTATCTCCATAAACTTGTCGCACATCTGCGCGTTCACGATCAAACAGGACGTGACGGATATGCAGGATTGCAGAAGAAACTTGGCGGTCACGTCGTTGTTGTCGGCCGCGTAACACGCCTTGGCGCGCAGCAGAGTCGGATAGAAGACCTTGAAGAAAAGCTGTTCTCTGACGTGAAAGCGAGAACTGGGCGTGACTTTGAGCAGATGCGCCATGACGGTGTAGCAGAGGGTCGGGTCGCTCGGACTCAGCAAATCGACGTACTTCTCCAGGAAGTCCCACGAGTAATCCGCCGGTCGGTCGCAGATGTGGCACGCGTTCGTAATCGGATAAGCGCCCAGCTCTTTGAAGACCGTGCGCTCGAGAAACGTCACGATCGACGAGTAGGTGAAAGAGTCGCGTTTCCCGAGAAAGTCCACGATGTTCGAGAAGAGTATCCTAGGCGGGAAGCAGCAGCACGTGCCCGCGGCGGTGATGACGTTGATCAGTCTCACTTTCAGCTCGTTTGCGAACAAATGAGACTCCCTCAGCAAACTTATAAGCGTCATGAAGAGCGAGGAGATGCAGCACGCTTGTTTGTCGGTCGATTCGGAGTACGGGGATCCCAGCGTGTTCGAGTGATGATAATTCTGAGCGCCGTTTACGCAGGACTTGTGCTTGGTCTTGCAGCACTGCGAGACGTGCGAAAAATCGTGGCGAACGCGCTTCAAATCGCTGGTGAGCGCGCCTATCATGTCGATTATTTTCTTGGCGCGCACTATCGATTTGGCCGGATCGACGCTGGGCAAGTCGACAATTGCGAACACAGTTCTCTCGACGAGCTTGCCGTCTTGACTTTCGACAAATAGCTGAAACAGTTCGAGAAAATCCGACAGCTTGTCGATGTTGCTCCCTCGTTGATGCAACAGACAATAGAGAAACGCGACGATCCCGTAGATGGTGGCGAAGATGAACTCCTGCAGGAGAGAACCTTCCTCCGGCTCCAACACGTTCACCGGTTTGCTACAGGCGTCTTCCAATAGTCTCAGAGTCATCGGTACCAAACCGTTGTGAATCACCGCCGTGGTGGGCTCGTCGGCTCTCAAAGCTCGCTCCAGAGCCATCAGCATCAGCTTGGCGGCTGACGCTTTCAGAATGGCGCATTCTCTGCCGCTGAAATTGCTGCCGTCCAGCTGGAGCGACCACAGAGTATCCACAGCGAACTTCAGCACTTGCACAGCTGGCGTTTGCTCGGCAGGTGTGTCATAATCGCGCAAGCCCTGCAGCAGCTGAATGATTAACAAACTGATCTCGAAGTTACTGATCCCGGCGCCCAGCACGTTTTGGATCCTCTCGTCGATGTAGTCGCGCGGCGTTTTTCTCACAGGACGTGCCGGAAGTTGGTAGAGCTCGGCCTGCCACCTCTGCTCTTCGTCGCTCCTGACAATCGACGTGAAATACTCGAAGTCCATCGGATTCAGTCGAATCTTCAGTGTGAGGGAACGCGCCAGATCGACACCGTCCGTAGGTGTCTCGGACTCGCTGGTTGTCATATTATCGGGCATGTTGCGCCGCGCTTCCAAGATCGACGATATCCTCTTCTGCTTTTGATTAACGTTTTGATGAACTTTCGCGGCTCCGGTGACGTGTTTGCGAGCGTATCTTTTGCGCAGCGGCGCATTAGCCTCGTGAGAGAAACTCTTGCGACTCCTGGAACCTTTGGTACTCTTGCGTCTCGCGTGCGGCACAATGTTAATCGTGTCGATGGTATCGTCGTTAATGCGAAACTTCACGTACTGGTTGCGTGTCGGCGACCCGCCATTGGCGGACTCGCCGCGGGATTTTTGCAAACCGGCCTTCTCTTGGAGCGCGACCGGATAGAGAGCGACCAGCAGCGCGACCAGCTCGCGACCGCAAGACAGACCGCGTACGCCCAGCAGATCAAGAACCGCGAGATAACGCCAACCGCGGTCCTGGACCAAATATCGGCGCAGGCCGACCAGTTCGACGTTGTCGTTTCTTTTCCCGCACAGCTCGTGCACGTCCGAGAGCAGCTCGCAGGCCACGAGGGTCGACACGCCGCCGCCGCCAATTGAGCTGAAAGAAGTTCACTCGCGATAACATTTTTCCGCTCCGGGTGGTCCAAGTTATCAGTGAGTCGCGACGAGCGCGCACATATCTATTCTAGTGCGGCGACATTGTTGCACTTGTTACGCTGAACAGGAAAAGCTTAGTTTTTTGAAAGACAATGGAATAAAGAGAACAGAGAGACAAGTGACAGCTTTAAATCAATGTAACAATAAAAAATATGCTTTGATAAGGAAACGTCGAAAAATGTAACAAACCAAAGAACTGAAGCTGACGTAAAAGTTGTCACCACACCGCAACCGCAGCGGCGCGATCGAATGTTCATGCGTGCGAGGTAGCAAGTCCGTGTAAACCTGAGCACCGCGTAATCGGATATGTAAGTTTCTCGGTAAATATATTGTGTAAACTCGGACAACTTGAGAAAAAAAATTAACGCGCAGAATTCGCGGATTAAAACAAATAACGCAGTGAGAGATTCAGAACGTGAGGGATTCTTACCAGAAAGACAATACATCTTTTACGTTTTTGCCTTCGTTAATCTGCGCGAGTAATTCCGCAAGAAATATATCGAGCCAGGATGATTTCTGAAACAGAAGCGAGATCGAGATTAAAAAAAAAGAAAAAAGTGAGAGCACACATTGTTTGTGTCGAGACGTGCGATGTTGCTCGTTAAAAATTTTACAATTAGCAGCCTAATTACACTCGTAATCTGCGAACGTCGGACAACTCGAGAGATTTACGATAGGAAGAAATGTTTTGTTTTGAAAAAAAAATTGCGGTCCAGAAAGAGGAAGTCAACGCTCGAGATAAAAAGCAACGAACGAAGAGAGAGAGAGAGAGAGAGAGAGAGAGAGAGAGAAAGACTTTTATTTATCAAAGTTGACAAAGATAAATCTCTCTCGCATCGTCGAGCACGCATATACGTACCACAATCAACGTCGAGCGCGCATAAAAACCAATGATTAGGCGATCGAAAAAAATGAAACGCAATCGGCAAATTGGCATACGCGGTTTTCTCGCCTCATGATGCAATTTGTCGAAACATTTTACACAAACACTTGTTGAATCTTCGATGTTGCTCGGCGACGAAAATAGAAAATGTCCGGCCAGCTTTCGCGCGTGGTTAATGTTGTTATCATCGCGCATATAGTCGTGCGATCGAACACGTAGACAAGTGATTCACGACGGAAACAATGAGTAACATAATTTACATAATTACTGGACTTGAAATATTATAATTACACGCAGATTTGAGCAAGCCACGTTTCTTGCTCGTATACGCAGCGCAAATATTCGAAAGTAAGATAAACCTCGAAGCTGCTGTCCACTGCTGAACATAGTTTATAAAATTAAGAATTGAAAAACCACAATTTTTTTATTCATTGTCATTCAGATTGGCTGAAAACGATCGAACGTCCCAAACATGAATTGAGAATGTTTTTTTTTTTTTTTTTTTTTCAATTCTTAATTTTATGAACCACGTTCAACAACGGAGACTTCGAGATTTATTTTAATTTTGAAATTTTTTTCCAGAAGTTTATTTCTCTAATTAATTAGCGCAAATATTGTTGACAAGCCTAAAATATTTTACTGGACAAAATGTGAAAAAACGTTGCAAAATTTGTTTCTTCTTTCTAATCAATTAATTCATTTGTTGGAAACAATAATAAGCGGCGCAGGAAGTTAATCATCGCCCACGCACAGGCAAAGTATTGACAAACAAAGTTACAGATAACTTGTAAGGCGTCCGTCCCTTCTTGTAAGCCGCTATAATGCAGCGTCGCGGAAACAATCCAATTACGGTTTCAACCGGAGCTCTGGCGTTGAACATGACACATATAATAATTTATTCTCTATCTCCTCGCGCGAAATTGCACCGATGTATACTGCGCGTAGAAAAAAAAGCGTCCCTTTAATAACAACAACAATAATAATTTTTACATTAAAAATTAACAGAACGTACAACAGAGAGGAAAAAAAAAATATTCGGAAAAACTGGAAAAAGAATAAGAAGCGTAATGTAAAAAAGCTGCGAAAAGCTTGGTCACGTACCTCGTAACTCTGGGGTTCGGCGTGAATAAAATAATCCCACAGCACTTGCAGTTTGTTGACTGACGCTGTAGACATTCCTGAGTTCAGTTCCTCCTTCTCGTACTCTTCTTCGGGATCCTCGGTCTTCAGCTGCGCATCTTCATCACCGAAGCTCGCGACTTCGTCCAGACTCAGCCATGCGTACACCGTGTCTTCGTGCTGATCCGCATCCTTCGAGCGGGTAACTTGATCACCTGCAAGATCAAGATTCCTCACGTCGTCGCGCTGACCAAGCCGGTGTTTCTTGATATGCATGACCCGTTATACGACCGTCCGTCGTACGTAGCTTGAAAACCCGGACGGATTACCAGAGAGCGTTCTTTAGAATAATAAATCACACGTTTTCGTTACGTCATTATAGCAGATAAATTGGCGCGCATGATATAAATCTAAGAAAAACACACGCTTTACGCACAACGAGACGAACCGCTTCGCTTCGCGATGTTGTCGCACCCACATGAAAAACACAACTGCTTTGCTCGATTTTATCTGACCATGATTCTTCCGACTGCGATACGAAAAACCCGGTCTCATCGAAGAAGAGACGCGAATGTAAATGTATATGTGTTTTGGCTTACATAACATCCCCACATACATCCGCAATCGACCATCGGTTTCGCGGAAAGCTTGCAGGTTTCACGTGACGCGGATCAACGAGAAAGAAAGCAACAACTCCGGTTTCGCAGGCTCCTCGGCATCACTGCCGTCGTCGGCGCTATTCGACAATCACTATTTGCCAATTCTCTCTACCGTCACCACAAGCACGGTCACACGACCTGGTCCACCATCGACAGTTGTTGCTCCTTATCTGCCGACTTGTTCTCATGCCGCTTACGCTGTCTGGAGTTTTATACACGCTCGTTTCCTAGACACAATCCGATAGCGAACGAATCTCGCGATACGATGGCAAAATCTTTTGCCGCTAGCGTGAACTTTCATCGAAAAACACAGCCAGTGACACACGACGAGCAAACAGTTGTCGCTGCCACGATCGAAACAAGCAAGGGTTTTTTTTTGGCGTGGCTCACCGCCAGAGTTTCGAAATAAGAGATTGAGATTTGCGACTGCTCTCTCAAGTCTGGAAAATGAAAAAAAAAAAAAAGAAAAACAGATCTTAAACACCTCCGTGAAATGCGGCCGCCACGATGATACTGAAGAGCGATAATCGCGACCTTCTGCTTTATTCTGGCGCCATGGTTTAGTTCAACGATACGATAGGAGCATCGCGACCTCTTCGAATTGATATCGTGATCCGGAAGATCACGAATCTCATTTATAATGTAACTTAACAACACCGTTACATGAAACAATATTAAAACGAGTGTACATCGAATTATGTGAAAATATTAGGTAAGAAAGAGACTGAAGATA